>CAOLHI010002660.1:0-235325 GCA_948474755.1 Ctenosaura bakeri | reverse complement strand
TTTGGGAGGGTAAGACTCCAGTTCCAATTTACTGCTCAGCAGTGAAGAGATTTTCTCTTTTGGCCACGGAGGAGCTCCTTCTCCATCTTTTTCCCTTCGGCAGCATCTGGACCAGGCCAAACCTGGTACTTGGGTATCTCCCGTCGCCACGGAAACCACACAGAGCATCCGAGGAAGCCTTCTTCCTCCCGTTGCCGTGGAAACGCAACAGGAGGGACCCGAGAAGGGAAAGCAAAGGTTAGTCTAGACACAGAAAGGGATAAAATAAGAGAAAGGAGTGTGGGGTGTCAAGCTCTTTGGCCTTTGGGGTGCTGTGGAGTTGCCGGCCATTTCGAATCTTAAAAGTAGGGTTGTCAACTCATCACCAAAATCACCATTTTGGTGTGATCTTGTCCCTTTCATGCCATGGAGTTAAATATGGTGATGCGATAAAGTCACAGGTAATCATTGCAATATAAATCGGGCCCTCCAGAACTCTTATTAAATTATTTTGCACCTTTTCAATAGCGGTGCCAGCCAAACAAACAAACAAAAACTTTATTTTACGGTCCGCAGACCCAACACGACGAACCTCTGAATTTATACAGTGTTAGGTATACGAAAACACCTGCGAAGAATAGGATAAAAACGCCTAAAATACATTAAAATGATAAAGAATAATTTTATTTATAAAGAAGAAATAAAGAATAATTTTATTTATTTGTTTTATTTATTCCATGAACATGACTGTATTTTTAGGAGTCTTGGGAGGGGAAGGAAAGAAAGCAACCGTGGAGAATTAATGGCTTTTTAATATTTGAAAACTTTTATTTATTTATTTTTTTCTTTCAAATGAGCACCAACACATATTGTAAATAGGACAAACGATGCTTCCTTCCTGCTAATACTGAAATACTATGTACAATATACAAACACAGGACGCGGGGAAGACAAAAATTCGGAAATCAAAACGTCCAAAAACAATTCAACGTCGAATTACAGAAGCAAAAAAAAAAATGACCCGAAGAATATGCCAAACAAATAAAATACAAATCAAAGAAAACCCAAGAAATAAGTATACACAAGTTTTGTAAACACAAGGGTGTCAACACGACAGGCTGGTATTTAGAAATATAGTCTCTTCATTTAGGGAAAGCATTTAAGGTGCCCATTGGACTTTACCCAGAATTCGGCATACGCAGGTTTTCTTTTTTTTTAAAAGTCAAAAACCTTCTCGTATTCCTGCTTCTCCAACAGTTTTTTTCAGCTCTCTAGACTTTAAAAAAAAAAATCATTTAAAAGAGGATTCCTGAAAGTCAACACATCATTATTCCAAAATGTTCCACTCTCCAGGTCTCTCTTCTTCGGTCTGCCCTGGGCTCAAACGGAAGGGGGGTAATTCTTTCCTCGTCCCGTGAAATGATGCTAAGAAATGTATACTTTTTAATACATAATTATCTCAAGTTACAAAGAGGAAAAAAGAAACCCCACGCGAACGCAGAGAAAAACCTTGATGCGATCGAAAGGGACAGATTTTGCAGCTTTTGTCTTGTCTTTTAAAATGGGCGCACCCTTGAAAGTGCGCGGGAAAAAACTATATATCTATGTATATAAAAGATGACGAGCGTGCCCTATGGATCAGTACCTCGCAAAGTTCAGCAAAGCAAAACTGAATAAATCGGAGCTGTTGGTCCACTTGGAAATTTATAGAAAAATCAAGATACGATTGTTGACCCCATCATGGATAGAGATGTCATTTCCCAGAAAGAAAGCTTTGCAATTTAAAGAGCCGATCTGGAGAGAAGGAGAGGTTGCCAACTTTTCTCCAAGCCTTGCTCCTGTGCCATGCTGAAATTTCACAAGGAAATAAAAACTCCTCCTCCATTTCTTTCCATGTGTTTCCCGGTCAGAGCTTGGAACTGTGCTATTTTTTTTAGAACAATAGCAAGCTGGCTGGGGGATTCTGGGAGCTGTAGTCCAAAACCATAACATTTCTAGGCTCTGCATCACTTGCAAAGGTAGGTGTGTGCGTGGAAGAATGCTGTCAGAGGCACAGGAGGAGGCGAGGAAGAAAAAGGTGGCGACCCAGGACAGGATATACTTTCCAGCATCTCCAAAATGTGAAATGGAGATTTAGTCGTGCACGTTCCATATGCACACAGCACAGAAAGTGGCTTGTGCCGATGGAGATATAAAATTAACCTGTGTTGTTAAGTTGCTAGACTGGCTGCAAAGTCGACATCCCATCTGAGAAGACCTCTATCGCTTTTTAGCCCCCCAAATTTTGCTGCCATCAATGGCCCATGAATGGAGAACCGAATGGGAGAGATTACAGAATCCATTCCCTCGCCACACAACTAAAGAGGAATAAATGATCAGAATTTATTCTTTGGCCCAATTCAAAAAAAAAGCCTGCACAGCCAAAATCTTTAAATGTTGATTTCCTAAGTTCCAAACTGACGCAATGGGTCTATTTAAGACCATTTCCGCACTAGCCTGTTATAGCGCGATGATTCCACTTTCAACATCCTCTGGCATCCTGGGGTTTGCAGTTTTGGGAGGGGCTGGCTGGACCCCAGGATGCCAGAGGATGTTGAAAGTGGAATCATCGCGCTATAACAGGCTAGTGCGGAAATGACCTAAGTTGGGGCCATTAAGTTGGGGAAATGGCAACAAAAGTCATTTCCGCACCACGCTGTTAATAGTGCTGTTATTCCACTTTCCATCTCTCTGTTTCGACCCGCATCTTCCCCAAATCTTGCAACGGGAAGGACGAGGTCTGAAGCAACCCTGGGAAGCAGACATTTAGTGGCCGGGAAATCTAGCCCTGAACGAAATTGGATGAAATCTCCTTGCAACTCGGGAGTATCACAACTGAAGCTTTTTTCATCCATTAGCAATTCAGATTATGAATAAGCAAAGGTTGCAATGGAACTGAAACCCATGTTTGAGTATTTTCAGAGAGAAAGACAGCCAGCCATGTTAGGGAAATAACACAGTAATTTCAGAGCTGGAAATGTGAAGTAGATCTCTATACACTTGGCATCAGGACCATAATTTTTTCTGCTACCGAATATGACCCAGCATCTGTTCATCGCCTGCCAAGGGCTCCAACTATGACCTTTCCCGCGCTACACTCTTATAGCGCGATGATTCCACTTTCAACATCCTCTGGAATCCTGGGGTTTGCCGTTTCGGGAGGGAAACGGCAAACCCCAGGATTCCATAGGATGTTGAAAGTGGAATAATCGCGCTATAAGAATGTAGTGCGGAAATGGCCTATGACAAGTAGTTCTTTAAAAAAAAAAAGTACTGTAAAATGTTTACCTGTGTAAAAGTCAAGGGCAACATTTCCACATTTCCACCAACTACTCCTCCGAATAAATAAATTATCTCTTCCCTCTTCACTGATCTGATGCGTGGAGGGGTTTTTTGGGGTTGTGCCTTGAGCAGCTTATTTTGTAACATTTTGTCATTCCTCAAGGGGTGCAGGTTAGCATGCATGGGTTTGTCCCCATCATTTCCTCGCCATAACCCTGTGAGGTAGGTTTGGCCGAAAGTTAGCCCAACACCTTCTGTAGCGGAAAGCGGGATCTGAACCCAGCTCCTTGATTCAGCCCTAAAACTGGTCGGTAAAATGAGTACCCAGCTTGTTGGGGACATGTATAGAAATATATGCTGTTGGTAAGTTGTTCGCCGCCTCGATCCATATGGAGAGGCGGGATACAAATAAATAATAAAATAAAACCTCTATCCACTGTAATGCGCTGGTAGATCTCTCGCAACAATTAGGAGGGCCAGAAACTTGATAAATACTCTGGGAGAATGAGAACTTCAGAAAGAGACAAAGGCACAAGGTTTGCAGAATATCACGCAAGTTAGCAGCATAGCCTAAGCCTTGACCAAGAGCAGACTACGTACACTCAAGTGGAAGTCTCCAAGCACAAAGCTTCAATACCTGCTTCTACATTCAAGAATGCAAAATGACCCCACGTCCCTGAAATTATTAATACACTTAGAACTGAAACCTTGGCTCCATAAGTTCCAAAGGGTATTCTCACTAACCATGAAATTTGCAGATTCCCCCCCTTCCGTAAATACGGGACTGCTTACCTTCAGCTCCGTCCTTGGTTTGAGTGCAACTCCTTGCTAGCAAAAACCTTGCCATTTCCACACTACACTGTTATAGCGCTATGATTCCACTTTCAGCATCCTTTGGAATTCTGGGGTTTGCAGTTTCCTGAGGCCAAAGAGCTCCCTGGCTGAGAATTCTCAATGCTTCTCCCTAAACTGCAAATTCCAGGATTCCATAGGACGTTGAAAGTGGAATCATAGCACTATAACAGTGTCGTGTGGAAACGGCCCGAGTTAAAAGCAAAGGGTTGCAAAACTACAGCAATCCAAAGACAACCAGATCTTCCACCAAAGTGATCTCAACAGTCCATGCCTCTCTCAAACCACTTTCTCAGACACCCCTTCCCTTTAAATAACGGTTTACAAACAGATAAAGGAGAACAGAACATTCAGAATTTTAACACCAAAAAAAATGGGTTCTTAGGGCCCTCTGAAGGGGAGAGGAAAAGAAAGCACCAAATATATTATTTTTAAATTAAATATTATTTACATGAAAATGATAGCTCACAAGTTTGCTGCTTTGTATGGGACGTAGGCATGCGTGCTATTGCTGGAAGTAGATTTTATATATGGATCAGGAATGCACATGGGGGCCCCAACACAGCAAAAACGGCGGGGGAAATAACCCTACGGGAGGCATGAGCGTCTTTTTGTTACCCGAAAGCAAATCACACGGCTGACAGGGATGGTGTTTTCACCAAAAAAAATGATTGCACAATGCTCTGTCTTAATACATTTATTCCAGGCGTGGAGAGGAAACGTACCTGTCTGGTGCTTCCCTACTGGAGAGAAAAGGCTCACCTTGCCAGGACAAGATGATTTGGGATCCAAACAAAAAATTCTTTGGTCATGCTTTTAAAAGCGAGAGAGAGAGAGACAGAGGGAATATTTCCAAAGCAGTTGGTTTTAAATGCTGTTTTTTTTGTGTTTATGCATTCTACCAGCTGTGATCCCAAAGCCAGTTGAGTTACTGCCTTCCGACATGATGAAGGATTAACTCCTTTGGCAACTACACCGTAACCCTCGCAGTTGTTCCTTTCTATGGAAAGCCCAACCCAGTTGTTGGGAGTGGGTATCCTAAGAAGAAGAGGTCACTGGTGGAGTTAGCCGCAAGATCTAGCAATGCTTGAGAAGCACTTTAGGTTCCGGTGCACATGGGGGGACGACAGAACCAAGAAAGGAGACCGAAGTTGCCTCTGATGCCATTGCCTGGAGGAAGAGCCTAAGATCATGGCTGGGGAACACACAGCATCCTGAGAAATTGTCAGACTACAATGCACATCAGCCCCAGCACAGCCCAAGGAAGGGACGGTGAGACATGCAGGCCAACAACAACCGGTGCGGGGATACAGCTTCTTCATCCCCCTGCTTTAGAACCACGTGATAAAGAAATTACACAAAGACTCCAACATGCAGCTTCTCATAGGATGCTGTCTCAGATATCTGGAAGGCTGAGGTGTCTGCGGATGGGATAGAATGGAATCTAGGAGACTTGATTGCATCTTCTCCCAGGGTCCAAGTTGAGATCGCATTTCTTTTTTAATATTGGAACAGCACAGCAGAGCTTCCTGCCTCCCCAAAAAAGTTGCCACAATTCTGTGCCTACTCGCTAACCTTTAACATGCAAATTGCAACCCAACGTGCAAACAAAACCAAACTCCTAAATCATATTGAATGGATTGCAGCAAGCAGTTTGTGCATTCTCCTTGCAGTTGCTGATCGTGTGAATAACAGTGCATTGATTAAAGACACGTTCTTCACCACATTCCCTAATCCTCAGTTTCTCATCTGGAAAATGGGAACTTGCTGTCGGGTTTCGTGGCAGAGGGACCTGGACGAGCAAGGTGCTCCACATAACGTAAATCCTTGACTATCTTGTCTTTGCATGCGAGGAGGAATGATTATGGGAGAGAAAACCAATATTCCTCCATAGCATTCTCCCCATATCCAAATGTTCTGAAGTGTGGCCAAAAATTACTCCGTGGAGAAAAATGCATGAGAGTGGTCTTGGGAGAAAAAAAAGTTTTCTGTGCAAAAACAGGTTTTCTGCACAAGACACCAATTTTGTATACAGAAATCTGGTTTTTTGCACAATTCCTCTGCAACACTTCAGGATACTGAAATCATGCAGAATTCTCATTGGTCTTTTATTCTTCCCAATGGGGTTTCCTGGCTGTTGAGACACTTGATTTGCAGCCTGGGAATCAAAAATTCAAATGTTTCCTTGCCATCCTAAGGTGCTGCTCTTGCACCATAAAAGCCAGTCAACCAGCAAACTCTCTCTAGACTTTAGGAACCAAGCCGAAGAAAACATATTGTTTGCTTTCTATGTTCTCTCTTTGTTCATACCCCTCCACATCACTGGGATTTTCCAATCACTTGGCTGTTTTGCTCCTAAACCTGAGTACTATTTTCACCATAGGAAGAGAAAAACAAACACTGGGCCTTAAAAAAAACCCATCAGATAAACATTAAACGAGTTCTTTCCTCCTCCTGCCCGGACAAACACAGGATATCTGTCTTTCTTACCCCCAGATTGTGACGGATTTGCAGAGCAGATTAACCTACATGAAAGATTTCCACAAACAAGCAAGTGAACGAAAAAAAACGAAAGAAGGCAAAGAGGAGAGGAAGATGGAGACAAAATTTGTTCAGATGGATGTATACACATTCCATTCAAAATTGCCACTCAGCTGTGGGATGCAGGTTCACTGTGCCAAAGGAATGCACAAGGAAATACAAACGGGTACCGCCTATGAGACATCCACAATTCTCAAGCCACAACCCCTAGGGGCTCTCCAAATTCCTCCATCCCTCCAAAGAATAAAATGGAGGTCTAAGAAGAAATAGAAGAGATTTCAAAGAGTTACCCAAAGTATAGCAACCCCATCTTCTGCCCACCGACGTTATTGGCAAAGCGATCCTTGCTCCTGGAAAAGCTTAGCAGGTATTACAATACTCAGTCAGATCAACAGCAGCAAACTTAGTTCATTGAAAGGCAGGTGGAGAGTCACTCCAAGCCAGCATTGGCCTTTAGAAGCATTGCAAAAGTGAGCCACATGGGTGGTGACCCCAAATTCTGGTTGCCTACAAAGTAGGGATTGGAAACCTTTGCAGGCCAAACCAAGTTATATTACCATTTTTCTCCTTGAGGTGAGGAAGCCCTCCAAAACAGTACAGTCTGTGCCTTATTTGTAGATTGGGACCTAATTTGTCACTTAAAAAAAAAAAAAAGGAAATAGGATTTTTTTCTTGTACAGAAAACAGTATTTTCAGTGCAGAAAATGTTGTGTGTACAAATTTTTTAAAAAATATTTATTTTTTTGCAGCATGTGAGTCCTACCCGATGAAGATTCTCATCCCTCAAGTATTCTCTTCATCAAGGTTTCTCAAGACTTGAGACACCCATTTTTTCATTTCATCATTTGAATGTTTGCAAAAGTTCTTTCCTTCTTTGACTACCCGAAATTTGTAGAGACTTCTGTACCGTTGGCTCTTCCAGGAGCAGCCACAAATTGCTGCGCAGTTAAAGGAAATGGAAGGAAAGACAGCATGGGGGATCTTTGATCTGCTCCAGTATCCCATAGCATGCACGAGTCTGAGATACATTCCTGCAAGATAATATTTCATTTGAATACAGAAGGATTCTTCCTTTCTCCCCTTTTCCCAAGGCATCAGCTCTCGGAGCTGCAGGAGCCTTTTGTCTCCAAAGCAGAGAATGGGCAGAAATGGGATGAAGACCCTTTGGAAATGGACTAAAATACAGTTGGCCCTCCACATTCACTAGGGTTACGGGGTTTGGACTCTTGTAAA
The DNA here is from genome assembly GCA_948474755.1 of Ctenosaura bakeri. Classification (NCBI taxonomy): domain Eukaryota; kingdom Metazoa; phylum Chordata; class Lepidosauria; order Squamata; family Iguanidae; genus Ctenosaura; species Ctenosaura bakeri. The sequence goes on along the minus strand of CAOLHI010002660.1, from coordinate 227,399 downwards.
AGTGGGAAAATCACAAATATCAAAATGTTTGGGTGTGATCTCTGTGGGAAGGGGGCTGCAGCATGGTGGGGAGAACGGGCATCTAGGCTCCAGGTCAGGGAAAGGAGAAAGAAAAGGATGGAGGTTATCATGGTGACCCTATACTTCTTCTTCCTTGCCCATCTCCTTCTTTGGGTGCGGAGGGGCATCAGGAGAAAGTTTGTGGTGCTGAGAAATCAGGCTGAGAGTTGTCTTTAGCTGACCAGGCTGGTAGCGGTGGTGAACCAGAGGTGGGTTTTTAAAGATCTCCATGGCCTGAGGGCAGCAACGAGGAGGGACGGAGCCCTGGGAAAAGAAGTGCCTGAGTCAAAGGACAGGGTTGAAGAAAACTGCAAATAATCAAATCCGTGAAGGTCAAACCTGCAAATGTGGAGGCCAACCACTATTCAATAGCCCTGCCTCTCCCAATTCCTAGGATCTCCTTCCTAATGCAACCTCAGCCACTGATTCTGTAATGCGAACGAGTTACCAGCTCTGCAGGCCCTTTGCAACACATGCCTGTTGTTGTGTATGTGGCCCCAAGGCTCTGGCAGAATTCTCCCCCGGTGCGCCCACTCAGCCCAAGCTCAGGAGGTGGGGGAGAGACAGAGCAGCCAAGGTTCAGGATGGAAGTACCCTTGCTCATTTGCAGCAAAGAAGGACTTCTTTGGACTACTCCAAAAACACACTGAAGCTTTGGAACAGTTTCTTTCCAAAACATCACCAACGCCAAAGACAGCCCTGCACCACAACTTGTGCAGCTGTAATCCGCTAAAACATAATAAAATTAATAAATAAACCAGCACAGGGTTAACTTAAAATCTTCGTATCTAAACCCCTCTTTGTCCTTTCCATTTGCAATGCACCGTAGACTTTGCAGGGTTGTCCACTGACCAGGAATGGATGCTCTGTAAACATAGGGATTGCCTCCACGCTTTCACGGTCATAGACATCCCCCAAAATATATTCCTTTGTTCCCCCATTTCTTTCACAGGATGTTTTTCTTTGCTAATTTCTGCAGCGCAACCTCTTTAGTACGGGTATGTGCTTGCAGAAAACCAGGATATTAAACCACGCACTCACCACGGCTATATTTTGGGTGAACCCGTTCTCTGAGAAACCGGAAACTTGAGGGAGAGGGTGAGAAAGCATAGAGTACCCCAAGTACCTGGAAAGCTTTTAAACTTTTCTTCTCAGTAAGGTGAGCACAGACAACATCCAGTGAGATCACTTAAAAGCAACCATGGAGAAAACACCAGCTAGCAAGGAGTTTGCGGGTAACAGCCTCAAGGTGCAGAGCGAAAAAACATAGCCATGAGGTATATATATATTATATGTATTTTTACGGTCCACAAGTTTCAAGCCATGGTTAATCAGGATTTTCTTAAAAGGACAACGGGACAGGCAGGGGTTCCCGTTCACATTTCTTGACCGTCTTGTGCCCCCAAACCATCGTCTCCTTCCCGCGCACCAGAAACCTCAGATAAAAGCCTCCCACGTCCCCACTCCAATAAAAACAACCTCTAGTTTCTAATGAGACGTCAGCTGTGAAATGGTTTTAGCCATGGGTTTGGCTCCTTCATTTGTTGCGGTTGTTGTTTTTCAATCCATGCCGGAACACAGAAAGAGAAGGAAAAGAGAGAGAGAGAAAGAGAGAGAGGTACCAGAAGTTGACTCACAAACAGATACAAAAGCAAAGAGACGGAAGGTAAATCGAGGCCGGTCACCGATCAAGGATGGCGGAGTGAGGAAGTGTCTCAAAACGACAACAACGAAGCCCCCAAATGCATGGAACTAAGCGATTTTTCAGTTCCTCGCTCATTCTCGGAGATAAATGTTCAGTTGGATGGCATTCTCTCTCGCACGGTTCGTGGGCAAGTCTTCCCCTCTCGCCGTTCAATCCCAGCCGTTATCCTTGATCATGTGTGCTAATTCAATGATGTATTTGCCTTCTTTATACTTTTGACTGCTTTCAAACGCGTGTTCCTTTGAAACAAACAAACAAAAAAAGGCATTATAATTATTTTTTAAAGGAAAGTTGAGCAGGGGAAAATCTTTACTTTAAACCCAGGTTTCTACCCAATCTTTCAATTCAGTAACCTCCCGGATGGCTCACGATTTAGAGATTAAAGCCAATTTAAAATACAAATACAAACCACTGGCTGGATTAAGTGAAACCAATATTTACGGAAAACATTCCTTCTAATATTTAAAGATGGCTATCGTGTCTCCGCTCTTGTCTTCTCTTCTCCAAGTAAACCCACTCAGTTCCCTCAGTTGTTTCTTAGTTTTCCTACACTTTATCATCTTGGTCCCTCTTGTCTGGAATACTCAGAGGTGGTTTTGCCAGTTCCTTCCTCTAAAATATAGCCTACTGCACCTGGCATTTGTTGGTGGTCTCCCATCCAAGTACTAATGATAGATGATCCTGCTTAGTTTCCAAGATCAGAAGGTATCTAGTGCCTTTAGAGCAGCAGTTCTCAACCTGTGGGTTGCGACCCCTTTGGGGGTCGAACGACTCTTTCACAGGGGTCGAGTAAGACCATTGGAAAATATGTATTTCTGATGGTCTTAGGCTCCATTCCCTCCTCGGTGGTGGTGCGCAAGCACGAGCCATGCGCTCGCGTCCTCCTGCCCCCTGTTCAGAAGAGACTGAAATTGCTCCCCTTCTCCAGTACTGGGAGAACCTTCCGTCTGATGGGCCAGCTTGGGGGCGGCAGCAGCACCAGGGGCAGGCCCCCTCCTCGCCACAGCCCCTGCCCCACTCACCACGGAGGGGGGCGCTGCGGAAGGGTCGGGGGGCCGCAAGGCGGTGCTTTTCTGGGGGGCGAGCTGCGCTCAGGGCAAAAGACAAAGGCGCTGGGATTCCTCCCCCCCCCGGCCAGGGTCGACACTCTGGAAACTTTTCCCACACTGCCCCCCCAGCAGAAACGAGAGCAAAGCAGAAGCAGAGTCCATGGGGGTTCTTGGAGTTTTTCCCTGGAAGGTCGTATTTCATGATTTTTTTTAACTATGTGGATTTTAAAAATGTGCTGTTCTCGAATCCTGAACTGGAAAAAAAGGTGGAATGATGATGATGATGATGATGATGTTATTAGCATTGATATTGGTGCTGCTACCTTAGTTCCACCGTTCCTACCAGGAGAACCATGTAAAAGAATGGGATTTAACATAAAAGCAACCCCTTCCCACATATTCCCAAATGTGGATACTCACATATTTCCACCCCAGTGTGGTTTTGCAGTTTTCACAGTAAATGTCAGCGACCGCATGGAGTCCCGTTAACAAAACCCGTTCTTCTGCAGGGCCACAGCCCACATTAACTCTGCAAAGGGGCACGAAGAGAGATAGAAGAGATAATTAAAGATAGCATTTCTTTGAACATTCCCGCACGACGCTCTTATAATGCAATGATTCCACTTTCAACCTCCTATGGAATCCTGGGGTTTGCAGTTCCGGGAGGGGCAAACCCCAGGATTCCATAGGAGGTTGAAAGTGGAATCATCGCACTATAAGAGTGTCGTGCGGAAATGGCGTTTGTCAATCTCAATACGTTGCTGCCATTGTGGCCAAGTGCTCCATACTCAATTCACCATGTACGGACATCTCTCTCTCTCACGAGCACACACATCTTTCAATGTTTGTAAAACACTGTCTAATAATCACTGGTTTCTAATAACCAAAATGACTTGGATTATGGGCTCCCAAGATTTCACATTTTCAGCAGAAGTCTTGACACCACACAAACTAGGCAACAAGGACTGATGATACAGCATTATTTTAAAAATCTTGAAGATGTGCTCAGTTATTATCCCCAGGGTTCCTTGGGCTCTGTGTTCTTTCATTGGGTGAGGATGTACATCACGATAAACCATGGTTTGCATTAACCATGGTTTGCATTAACCATGGTTTGTATTAACTACAGTTTGTATTAACTACGGTTTGTATTAACTATGGTTTGTATTAACCATGTTTCATGGCTTATGCCATGAACTGCACAGCAGATTGAATTAAACAAACCATGGCTTCTTTTCCCCATTTCTCTCCCACCAGGGTGGGCACCTGGGGAAGCAAGCTAGGGATTAGCTTATTGGAAGCCCCAATAAGCCATGTTTTAAACAAGCCAGATGTTGTTAGCTAACAACAAACCGTGGGGTCAACATCTGCTTTTGTGGCTGTCTTATAATCCATGGCTTTTTAGCAGAGGCAGGTTCACACATCACAAGAAGCCTAATTTTGACAGGCCATTACCATGGCTTGATGTGATGTACAAACACAGTCACTATGAGTGCATTAGAAAAACTGAGCCTGAGAAAGAAGGCAGAAGTCTGAGTGTATTGTTCCCAAATTTAGTGCCTTGCAGATGTGTTAAGACTCCAACTCCTGCCAGGTTCAACCTGTAAACCAGCACATCTGGAAGGCACGAGGTTCGGGAAGGCTGCTTAAACACACAAGATCACAAAGCCAAGCTCGAAGTGTCTGACAAGTGTCAAGGCGGCAATTCGGTGGAATGCCATTGGAAAGAGGGGCGCAGTTTCTGCTCCCCCACACACTGGCTCAGGTATAAAGGAAAACCTTTAATAAAAAAAACCTGCTGAACAGACCAAAGTTTAACATTTGGGGCACAGTGGCCAAGTCAATGAATGGAAGAGCTACCCCCTTTCGCTTCTTCAGGAACTGAGATATACTGCTCCTGAAGATGGAGGCTTTGTTTAGCAATTCAGCTTCATCTTCCTCTGAAAATTGCATCTCCAAATCTCACCAACACAAGATTTATTCTTTTGGAGGGTATGGGTGGGAGGGAAGCCAGGAGGTGGGGCAGAAATGTCAGGAAAAAAGCTCCAGGCTTGTGACCCTGGAACCGAAAAGTGACTATGATAGATTACAATGACATCCCAAAAACAAAAAAAACAACCCAAGACACTCACACGGAATTGAAGAGATAGGCCCGGCCTTGGCTTCCTTGGAAAGACTGCAAGGCAAGCAAAAAATATAAAATAAAAACCAGAAAAATCCATTAAGGGCGGTATGGGTACAAAGCCAACCTGGCATCAGCGACGGCAATGACTTGACTCCTTGGCTGTGGATCTCTATATTTCAGATTTGGGTTTTTTTTGTTTTTCAGCCCGTGTTAAGTGAGGGCACAGAGAGAGACTCTCCCCCATACATTAACCCCAGGAGGTGCACATTCGCCTTCTTCGCTCCTGACTTTCTCGGGTTACTTTCTGCAAAGGGAAGGGACCACCCCGAAGGGGCGGCGGAAATCTACGACTGCCCTCTGGAGCAGTTGCGGCCCGTTCAAGGAAATGTGTGTCTTCACAGCCCGTACGCCAGAAAGAGCAGAGCGTCAGGAGCGGACGAGAGCAGACGAGGCAGAAATCTGGGCAACGTGCGGGAGAGGAAAATAAAAGGAAAAAAAACACCACTTAAATTCTTGCTTTAAGAGAAGAAAGTCCACTTTGCTTACCTAGGGCAGTGCTCTTAAAAATAAAAAATTAAATCTTGGCATGATTACCAGATTAGGAACTTAATTTAGCAAAATGAAAGCTCAAATTTCCCATCCCAGGGTCCCCCCCTTTTTTTTTACAATCACCTACAAGTAAGTAAAATAAAAGGAACTCGGGAGCTGCCTAAAAAATAATCACATCACAACACAACCTCCTACCCATTCTATTAGTCCATCTGAAAGCTGCACTCCCGCCACCAGCCCCTTTTAAGCTTTTCCCAGCCAATCAGACTACCTCTCCCAGGAAACGGCCCGCCTCCAACGACAAATAGACTCCGCCTCCATTTAAAGGACCGGTGTCCCCTTTTTGCAAAATCCTTCCCATCTGGATTTTTGCAGAACGTTGCCTCCCTCCTACCTTGGATATTCCCATAGAAGCATTTGGTTTGCATTAACATTGTGGCCAAAAAAAAAAAAAAACCTCTCCATGTCATGCAAAGGGTTTCGAAAGCCCACACACTCACTGGGCTGCCTGCTCAAAACAGGACATCGCAAGCCAAACAATGGAAAAACAAGAGCGGCGGTTCTTGAAACATCCTCCCTACCCCCAGCCTGCATCAACTTGAAGAACGAGGAAGGATCGGTTTTTTAAGTTTTCCATTCAAAGAGCCAAGAATATTCTCTCCACTGTTAACTATAAGGAAACCACCACGGCCCTCCTTCCAACGGAATAATCACTTTATTTGGTGTCTAGACGAAGATAACACCCGTTTTACGAGCCCAGCCTTGCAGAATCCAAAACTGTGGGTCCGGAAACATTTTAAAAGGAGCGCGATTCTGCCGATCCAGAATTTCCACTATACAAAATCGCATTAATTGTTCAGCATCGAGGCTCCCAAAGAATCAGTTTTGTTGTGGGATGCCTTCAAATTGTTTCTGATTTATGGTGACTTTATCCTAGGGTTTACATTCAAACCACTCCACCGCTCTGGCTCTAAAGAATCAATTACTATCCGGTTAAATGAACATTTCACAGATGAAAACCAGGACAAGCATGTCTGAGCAACATGAGGATGTGGTCAAAAGAAGGCAAGAAAAGGGCAAACGCTCTTCATGGGAAAAATTACACAAAATTGTTAAGTAGAGAAACCCTGGGATTCATGTACAGAGTTTAGATAAGCCTGAAAAAAAGAAAAAAAATCAATAAAGACAATAACTCTGTGTGTGTCCCAACTCTCCAACATTTTACAGATGCAAAAGGAGGACCCAAGCGACATCAGCAGCAAAAATTATGAGTGAGGAAGAATAGACAAGCTAAGAGAGATTGCAGCAGTTTGATTTTCCCCGAGATTAGTGGGAAGAGCAAGATTAATTTCCTCCTCTCCTTTCCCCATTGCCAAGTTAACTGGGTGCAAACGACTTTTGCACTTTGAACTCAGTTTGCAGCAATGAAGGTAAGCTGAAGGGGGAAAGTGGGAGGCAAAGAAAGAAGCCGGGACATTTTAAAAAGCACCCGAGAAAGTAAAACAGCGGAGGATTAAACGGGGTTACCACTGCAAAATTGAGACCGTAGGAGGCAATATAAAGATTCTTCATTTTTATTTATTTATTTATTTATTTGTATCCCGCCTCTCCATATGGATTGAGGCGGCGAACAACTTAGAAATCACATGTATTTCGAAACATTTCTATACATGCCCCCAACAAGCTGGGTACTCATTTTACCGACCTGCGGAAGGATGGAAGGCTGAGTCAACCTTGGAGCCAGGCAGGATCGAACTCACAACCTTGTGGCTTGCAATACTTGGCATTTAACCACTGCGCCACCATGGCTCCCTCTTCATGGCCTGGTCACCTGGAAGGAATACCTGGCTCACCGCAGGAGATCACATACAACCGGCATCGTTAGCCATATTACAGAGGGTGGTATCAAGCTGAAAAACAGCATTTCATCCAAATGCATCTGTCGCCGAGATGAAATTTTTAAATTGGGGACTCCGTAGATCATTCTCTGAAAGGGTGCATGAATTCACTATCACAGAACAAGAGGTTTGTCGGAAATCCTTGAGTTCAAGGCAGCTACCCATAAACTTGTGAGCTGCTGACCCCTGTCTTTGAACCCAAGCCACCTGATTTAATGCCTCCTTAACACAGGACCTTGGTATCCAGGTCTCGGTGCTATAAATGTGGGGAGCCACAAACAGGGAGATGACTCCAAGACAGAGCCCAGAAATAATTCATGTTTGCTGATCTGCCTGCCCACCTCTTTCTCACAACACAGCAGGGTTTGCAGCCAGCTTTTAAAAAAAAATAAAAATAAATCTTTGATTAGCCCTGGAGAGCAACCCAATTACCATAGAAACACTTAGCCGATTTCAGATCCGAAAGGTCAAAGCCAAAGTTACTGATCCCCCTCAGGTCAGATGGAATGATTCAGATCTATTTTTAATCAGCTGTTTTTGCATTTCCGACTCTCCCTCTCTCTCTCGCCACGGCCCACCGGTTTGGAGTTTCCACCAGGCAGATGTTTGGCTCTTTTTTTTTGCTGCTTTCAAACAGGGCAAAGAAAAAGAAAAGGCAGGAAAGGAAAAGCTTTCTCGGTTTTGCAGTTTTTTCAAAAAGGAGAGAGTGGGGAGAAAACAAGTCATTTTAGATTAGTTCATGGGGGGACAAGGAGGATTTTATGCAAAGGTTTGTGTGCATTGGTTGGCAGGGAAATAAGACGAAATGGAAAACCTGGTTCTCCAAATGAACTTAGCATTAGGATATGTGAAAAAGACTTTCGGATTATTGTTGATCTTAAGCAGAACAGGATCTAGAAGTATGATACTGCAGCAAAGAAGACAAATAATATTTTAGCCTGCATGAACAGAATTGTAGTTTCCAAAATAAGGGAAGTAATAGAAGTAATAGAGGTTTTTAAGCAGAGGCTGGATGACCATCCGTTGAGAGTGTTTTGATGTGGGTTCCTGCATGGCAGAATGGGGTCAGACTGGATGGCCCCTGGGGGTCTCTTGCAACTCTATGATTCTATGATACCTTATAGCAGAGCCTTCCAAACTTTTTGTGTTGGCGACACACATTTTAAACATGCATCAGTTCACGACACAGTAATTCAGTTTTACTAGCAAACCGGAGGTTCAGCGAACCCCTTATAAGACATACAGACACATACCTACATTGTAATAACAAAATGTATGGGGTACAACAGATCTCAAGAAAACCTTTCATATATTTTAAAAAATGTATGATTTATAAATAATAACATACATTTCTAAGATTGTAGGCGACACACCTACACACTTCAGGAGATGCACTAATGTGTTTGATAAGTCCTGCCTTACAAGGTGGTTGTGAGTATAAGATGGGGAGGCATAGAAATAGAAAAGGTGGAGTATAGATGTAAATAGAAAAGGTGGAGTATAAATGTAAATAGAAAAGGTGGAGTATAAATATAAATAGAAAAGGTGGACTATAGATATAAATAGAAAAGGTGGAGCATAAATATCAATAGAAAAGGTGGAGTATAAATGTAAATAGAAAAGGTGGAGTATAAATGTAAATAGAAAAGGTGGACTATAGATATAAATAGAAAAGGTGGAGCATAAATATAAATAGAAAAGGTGGAGTATAAATGTAAATAGAAAAGGTGGAGTATAAATGTAAATAGAAAAGGTGGAGTATAAATGTAAGTAGAAAAGGTGGAGTATAAATGTAAGTAGAAAAGGTGGAGTATAAATATAAATAGAAAAGGTGGAGTATAAATGTAAATAGAAAAGGTGGAGTATAAATGTAAATAAATACTACACATCTATGATTGGGTTCAGGTATGTTGGAAACTCCCAGTCCACATTGGATCATGACAAACAAAATGCTCGCTGCAGCTTGTCTCTTAAAAGCTACAGGAGCAATGCAAGCAGAAGGAGGAGGCTGCTAAAATATTATCTGTCAGGATCACTTTGCAACTGATTTTAAAAAAAAATAAGTCCAGGAACAGATTTTGCCCCGGTGTCCCACCAGCTAAAGAAATATAATTTTGCACCTTTTTTTGGGCTGAGACTGGGGGAAATATACCTTTTGGATTACAGTCTCCAGAATCCCCCATCCAGCAAGGCCACTGGCTCTGCTGGCCAGGGAATGCTGGAAGGTACAGTCCAAAAAAAGCAACTTTCCCAAGCTATGCTCTCTTTTTGCAACCTGAACAGGGAAGAGCCCCATCTATGGAATGATGCAGCCAGTGAAAAGCATTTGTAACAGAAGGCAAACACCACCGTGCTCAAATCCTGAGTCTCCATAGACGGCAAGATCTTTTCTGGGTATGTTTGAATCAGCAGCTGTAGTGACTCTGTAGTGTCTTTCAAGGTTTCGTCCTTCTGCTGGTGAGAAGCAATGGAATAAACCTCACTGCCCTGGTGGCGCAGGGGTTCAATGCCAGTACTGCAGCCACAAGGTTGTGAGTTCGATCCCGCCGGGCTCCAGGTTGACTCAGCCTTCCATCCTTCCGCAGGTCAGTAAAATGAGTACCCAGCTTGTTGGGGGCAGTTAGCTAAAACACATTGTAAACTGCTTAGAGAGCACTTAGCTGATAAGTGGTATAGAAATACATGCTATTTGTAATGTATAATGTATTTCATGTTGTTCACCTCCTCGATCCACGTGGAAAGGCGGGATACAAATAATAATAATAATATTATTATTATTATTATTATTATTATTATTATTATTATTATTATTATTATTATTATTAGCAGAAGCAATGGTGACACCCCCGGTCCAGCCAATGCTATATTATCTTCGCTGATCTTAATTCCAATCCTCACTTTAGCTAGGTATGGTTGGAGAATGGATTATCCACTATTCCTGGTTGCAGCGCAGAGTATTTTGCCATCACTTGGTCCTAAATGAGCAATTCAAGTCCACTAGCTTTACAAAAGACTCGCTCCTGGATCTGATGAATATTGCTGCTACGGTTCCATTTTGTGGCCTGGATTTTTGGATCCCCCTTGGGTGACCTCTGTCTATGGGGACTGAATGCTTATCCTTTCAATGCTCTTCCCCACCCCATCACACACCCATCAGCGAACGAGATCTGCAGTGAAATTTTTCAGCTGAAACTCCTACACTAACTTTGGGCCAAGAAGGAAAAAAAAATGGCACAGTCTGGGTTCTTGGACGTGGACAGTCGGAACGAAGAAAAAAGGAAAGTGTAGGAGGCCAGCAAAGAATTCTCAACATATTTCCATAATCAAAGACATTGCTTGTTGGATTATTTCTTCTTTAAAAGAAAATATAAAAGAAAGACAGATTAAGGCATCCAGAATATAAGAAAGCTGCTTATTGTTAGGATGGCATTTTGTGTGAGCAAGCAAATACTCCCCATCTCCCCCGCTGAAGGCCATAAAATGCTTGGCTCCTAACAATGGTGACTGGTTGCTTACATGGCAGTTAATCTGCTCCGGGTTTTAGTCTGAACTTTAAGTCTAGAAACCAAAATGGATCCACCAGCACCACTGCTCCTTGAATTTAAAGCGTTAAGAGTTAATATGGGCATACACAGAATTCATTTTTCCAACAAACCAACAATGTGAATACTTTCTGCAACTCACTAGCTTGCTGGGGGAGCGGAGATTTCGTTCCCATCATCTTGTTTATTTTTATAACCACAATGCAAAACTTAGGCTCACTTCAACAGGATATATTGGACTAAGAAACACCGGCTATTGTTATTTAACTCAAAGATGGGAACAGCTAAAAATTTGTGTTCCTACTGTAACAGAACCAAGGTCTCTAAACACCACAACCCAGAGAATGTTCATTTCCTTGTAAGTAATCCAAGTTTCTAGACTTCATTATGTCTGGTCCATGACATGGGATGGTAGACACAGCAACAACACAGGTTGTGGCTGGTCTCCTGTTACTGGGATTTGTTGTTGTGTGCCTTTCAAGCAGGATATGGTCAAGCTGGAGCAAGTCCAGAGAAGGGCGACCAAAATGGTGAGAGGCCTGGAAGCCATGAAGCCCTATGAGGACAGACTTAGAGATCTGGATATGTTTAGTCTGCAGAAGAGAAGGTTAAGAGGGGACATGATAGCCATGGTTAAATATTTGAAGGGATGCCATGTGGAGGAGGGAGAGGGCTTGTTTTCTGCTGCTCCAGAAACCAGGACAAGGAGCAATGGATTCCAGCTGCAGGAAAGGAGATTCCACTTGAACCTCAGGAAGAACTTCCTGACAGTCAGGGCTGTCCGGCAGTGGAATTGGCTGCCTCGGAGTGTAGCAGAGTCTCCTTCTTTGGAGGTTTTTAAGCAGAGGCTAGATGGCCATCTGTCGGGAGTGCTTTGAGGGTGTTCCTGCATGGCAGGGGGTTGGACTGGATGGCCCCTGGGGTCTCTTCCAACTCTACATTTCTATGATTCTATGATTCAAGTGGTTTCTGAATTATGGCACCCCTAAGGCAAACCTATCATGGAGTTTTCTGGGACAGAGAGTGTGCGACACACTCAACGTCACTCAGTGCTCCTCTGGGAGGAATCTCCTTTCTCAAGCTAGCAACTGGAAGTATCTAGAATGCCAGAAAGTGCTCCGCTCTTCTCTATCGGAGGAGAAAGTACTGATAAGCCCTGTATCTTGTCTTTTTTCTCTGCCCACCAGTGTTGAGGCCAAAGGCGAGGGAATGGGAGGGAGATGGTGGGGAGTGTTCCATTTTCGCTAGGATTTTGTGCCCCGAACCCTCAAGAACGTGGGGAGGCTACTGTCCTGTGTGTGGAACTACTACACAATGCTGAGCCATGCAGGATTGTGGACTATGTGTGTCAACGAATGGAGGATGCTCCTCTCTGAATAAGGCCCACCTAACTCCAGTCTCCTGCTTCCAGTCATTCCGCCTTCAGGAAGATCAACCCACAGGTCAGAAGGTTCTAGGTTCGAGTCCAAGTTGGTCCCCAAATATGCACAATCACGCACTATAAAAATGGCACATTTTGCTAATTGCCCAGCTCCCGGTAAGTACCCATAGCACAAAATGTCCTCGCAAATGGATGCCACAAGAACCCACAAAAGGAAGCCCTCTGACTTTGCACGATGTTCTCACTTAGGTTCCTAAGAGCTTTTTGGCCAGACAACAAAGCCACAAACATGGATCTTCTTTCAGCTCAGACCCAACTCTGCTGGAACCGAAAACTTCCCTGGCTTATACCTGCCAGAGATAAAAAACCACCCAATGAACAAGCAAAAATAAAAAAAAGGAGTTAACATTCGAGTTTCCAGACACTCATTTCCCGGAATGGCTTTGGGCACCTGGCTAAAAGCATCTAAGAGATCAATGCTACTGCCTTGAAATAGCTGATTAAGGATCCCCGTTTCCTTTTTGAGAAAAGCACCATCACCAAAACCCGACCAGCCAAAAGAAAGTTTGCAGCATTGGATTTGGGAGGCTGTATAGAAATGATCGGACAAATGGAACCACGAAGCCTTCAATGCCGTCAACCCCCATCAAGGATTGTCTATCAGTAGTGATCAAGTTCACAGATTAAAATTTTTTAAAACAGTTACTGTGGTTTAGCCCTCCCAGGAATAACAAAGGCCGATGTCTATAAAATAGATATTTATGCACAGCTAAAGCGGTCAGATCTTCTGAATAACGGATGGTAAAGGTTTCTTTGTTCCAACCTAAGAGTATGCACGTAAAAGTATGCAACACCCAATGGCATTGACCCTCAGTTAAATTCCGCATCGTGTTGTCCTTGTGTGCCTTCAACTCATTTCTGACTTACGGCGACCCTAAAGCAAATCTATCAACAGGATTTTCTGGGGCTGAGAGTGTGCCACCTGTCCAAGGTCATTCGGTGGGCTTCCAGGGCTGAGCAGGAAATCGAACCCTGCTCTCTAGGGTCATAGGTCGACGCTCGAACCATGACACCAGTGTGGGCTCTCAAATTCCACATCACAGGAATATAGTTTAGAATGGCACATACATCTAGAAACACCAAAGAATTTTCTAATACAAAATACCATTAGCATGTGCAATTAATTATGTAAAATCTAGCAATTTCTGGGTTTCTAAGGGACCCTGCCCCTTTGACTTTGGATCCACCCACCAGTGGGATCTGGACCTGAGAACAGCCCTCAAACTGAATGCAGACTTTTCGAGTAGAGAGAACCATTGTTCTCAGGTCTACAAAGAATGAATGAGATGGATGGCAGATCACAAGCTGAGCATGAGCCAGCAGTGTGATGCGGCACCCATGAAAGCCAATGTGATTCTTGGTTGCATCAATAGGAGTATGGTGTCTAGATCAAGGGAGGGAATGGTACCACTCTATTCTGCATTGGTTAGGCCTCATTTGGAATCCTGTGTCCAGTTCTGGGCACAAGAAGGATGTCGACAAGCTGGAATATGTCCAGAGGAGGGCAAACAAAATGGTGGAGGGTCTGGAAGCCATGCCCTAAGATGAATGCCTTAGGGAGCTGGGTATGTTTAGTCTGCAGAAGAGAAGGTTAAGAGGGGACAGGATAGCCATGTTTAAATATTGGAAGGGATGTCATGTTGAGGAGGGAGCGAGCTTGTTTTCTGCTGCCGCAGAGACTAGGACAAGGAGCAATGGATTCAAGCTGCAGGAAAGGAGATTCCAGCTGAACCTCAGGAAGAACTTCCTGACGGTCAGAGCTGTCCAGGAGTAGAATCTGCTGCCACCATGGAGTCTGATGGAGTCTCCTTCTTTGGAGGTTTTTAAGCAGAGGCGGGATGACCTTCTGTTGGGAATGCTTTGATGGGTGTCCTGCATAGCAGGGGGTTGGACTCGATGGCCCCTGGGATCTCTTCCAACTCTATGATTCTATGATGGATGGAGGGATGGATGGATGGGGAGAGACAGAACCAGAGAGAGGCTAAGAAAAACACCTAAACGGAACAACCCAGTTAGATTCCCCGTAGTCCTCTGAAAAATTCAGGGGGAAAAACAGCTGACTGTTCCAAACAGACATGTAGCTTAGCGGGAATGTTAAGAATTGCAAACCAGCTCAGCATTTTAGTAGAAGAATTTGAACCAAGAGTGGGTAGGGTGGGAACATACGGTCCTCCCTCTATGGGATTGCAACTCCCATCAGACCTAAGCCGGCACAGCTCACAGGGTGCAACAATGGGAGCTACAGCCCCAAGACATTTTGTAGGCTGTCTGTTCCCCACTGCTGGATTGGGGTCTTGGAGTAAGAGAAGAGGAATCCATGTGCAATTCCTCACTCGGTGATGAAGTCGCTGGGTTTCCTCGGTTCGTCACGGCTAGTCTATCCAACCTCAAAAGGATGTGAGAGTTTTTTTAAAAAATGGAAGGAACAACCTCGAAGATCCTGCATTGGGAGAACGGGGAGGATGACAGAACCGCCATCATCATCCCACAAAACGGGTGCTTCAGTTGCTCCGGTGTTTTTTGGCCATGTTTTGACGTGCAACACCATTATCCGGGGAAAGAGAATTCCCATTAAAGCAAGGTAGGGAAAGTAAGGTTTAGGGACCACACGTGGCCCTCCATGGCTTTCCCATCATTGACTCTCAGCTCACTTCTGAAAATAAAAAGGCCTGTCTGGGGAGGAGTAAAAAAACACGGTGGGATGCACCCCGATCAGGATCTCTGTGGGGCAAAGAGGGCTCCATTTTTAGGGTGGAAAAAGAAACTGGAAGGGAGTGTGGCCCCCAGAATTCCCATAGGACGCCAATGCCCTACCTTCCCAACATCTCACAGATGACAACCAAGACACAAGAGTCCGAGCAACCTCAGAGTGCGGTCAAGACGGCAAAAGTTATTAACGGAGAAGACTGGAAGAGAATGCAGCAGTTTGCTTTTCCGTGAGCCTACAGGGAACGGCAAGGTTCGGCCTCCTTCTCTCTCTAGTTAACCTTTCTGCACTACACTGTTACAGTGCTATTATCCCACTTTCTTTCTTTTTTTTGGGAATGTTTTTATTAAAGTTTAGTTACCAAATAAAAAAGGAACAAGGGGGTCACATCTTCTTTAAATGTATCCCGCCTCCCCAACTTCCGCGTATATTTCTCTAGTTGAACTGACATTATTTCTTTTTACGCAAAAGAAGAGCAATTGCATTTCTATTATCAATAAAAACAATTAGCCTTTATCTTGTTTCCATGTCTCTACATCTTATAAATCTATATTTTTTCCCAGTCCAATACTCCTTTCCATTCCTTTTCAAAATTCTGTTTATTTTTCGTATCCCACTTTCAACGTCCCATGGAATCCTGGGGTTTGCAGTTTAGGGAGGGGCGTTTCGAATTCTCCCCAGAGGGCTCTTTTCGGGCCTCAGTAAACTACAAACTCCAGAATTCCACAGGATATTGAAAGTGGAATAGCACCGCTTTAAGAGTGCAGTGTGGAAATGCCCTCTGAGTGTAAACTACTTTTGCACTTTGCAAAGCAGTAAATTGCAGCAATTGAAGCAAGCTGATGGCAAAGTGATGAGAGAAGAGAGAGAAAAACCAGGACGTTTTAAAAGCAGGTGAAAAAGTGGGAAGGCAGAGGATTCATCGGGATTGTCTTTTCCAAGAAGAATTCCGCACTAGCGTTATAGCGCTATGATTCCACTTTCAACATCCTATGGAATCCTGGGGTTTGCAGTTTCGGGAGGGGCCAGAAACTGCAAACCCCATGATTCCATAGGATGCTGAAAGTGGAATCATAGCGCTATAACAGGCTCGTGCGGAAATGGCCCAAATCAGGATAATTGCAGGGTACCGAACGAGGGCCCCTGGACCCCTAGCCGCTGCCTCCCGCCACGTTAAAAGGAAGCCACACCTGGAGAAGCGTACCTTAGAAATGAGTTCATCGTGGTTGGCCAGGTGAGCTCTGCAGTGGATGCAGCTGTAGGTTCTATGGCAAGAGGGCAGGTAAGCCTGGAACGTCTTGGAGCGGGTCATCTTCACCATTGGAGCCACTGAACTTTGGGAAAACTCGGGGGTGGCCCAGGAGGCGTTCCCACAAGACGGGTCGCACGGGAAACACTGGAACACGCAGCTAAAGGCCGTGGTTTGGCAGGGGCAGGTGTGGGGCAGGCTCCACACGCTGGCAAGGGCTTCAGGGTAAGAGAACCAGGCGCAAGGGCCGGCCGACCTGCACGGACCTGAATTGGGAAGAGAGGGAAACAAAAAATGGAAAGAACAGTTAAGTCAGAGTGTGGAAAGGTGACTTGTTTGCACCACAGCTCCGCAAATCCCCCAGTGAGCGATGGCCACTGAAACCAACGCCATCTAAAAACTTCCCAAGTTTCTAGTCCTCAGCAAGGCAACTCTCCGTTATTTCAAAATAATTGAAACATGACATGCTTTTCTCGAGACTGTTGGAAATTTTCCGTATATAACTCAGTCGTACAGTTTTACTCCGAAGTCAGTCCTGCCAAAGTCAACACAAGCGAACAGGCGTGCCCAGGATTCGAGATGAAATTCTTCGGTTTCAAGACTTTGGAGAGAAGAAACTGGGCTTGGACGGGGGAGAGATGAGGAGGACTTTCCAGAAAGCACCGCTACGCTTTTGTAATCTAACACAAAACAGGTTAGACCTGTCTCCTTTCAGGCCGATAACCAAGTTTCTAGACCTCACTGTTTTTGCTGACCCCCCAAAAAAGCCTGCAGGGCTACATCAGGATGCAAAAGAACGCAGGTCGACTGTATCTTTAACAGTTTGGCATACAAAAGGGGCATTTCTACAGGTGAAGTCCAGCATAAACCAACCAAACAAAAAGATTTATACTCTATAAGTTCGCATGTCTATTTTATTATTTTAAAACACTGAGGCCATTTCCGCACTAGGCTGTTATAGCGCGATGATTCCACTTTCAACATCCTCTGGAATCCTGGGGTTTGCAGTTTTGGGAGGGGCCGGCCGGATGTCCTTTGAGGTCTCTTCCAACTCTATAGGGGCCGGTCCCTCCCGAAACTGCAAACCCCAGGATTCCAGAGGATGTTGAAAGTGGAATCATCCCGCTATAACAGCCTAGTGCGGAAATGGCCTGAGTCAGTGTGGTGTGGGGTTTGGATTGTTGGATGGGGACTTGAGAGAGCTGGGTTCAAGTTCCCCGTGTGCCACAAAATCCACTGGGTGCCCTTGGGCCAGTCCCTTTCAACCGGCATGGCCTACCTCGCAGGGATCTTGTCGTGATGATAGAAAATCCATGAGCATCAGCTTAACCTCACTAGAATCTCATACCTTCCAACATTTTACAGATGTCACCTGCAGCAGATGTGACCAAGCAACATCAGATGGCAAAAGATGGCATAAGAAAGACCAGACAAGTTAGGGGAGGCAGCAAAAATTCACTTTTGCCTGAATCTACGGGGAAGGGCAAGATTCTCCTCTCCCTTCTGCAGAATTAAATTAAATTAAATTACTTTTGCACGTTGAACTCATTTGCAGCAATTCAAGTAAGCGGAGGACGGGAAGGGAGATGGAGAGAAACTGGGACCTTCTAAATGTAAAAGTAAAAAAAGGACAGTATAACCACAATCAGAACCATCCCTGCCAAATCAGGACAGTTGGAGGGGGAGGTGTTATTTTTTATTTGTGTCTTCCTCTAATTCACAGAAAGTGGCTTGTTGTGTATTCACTCACACACTCGTGTCTCCCCGTAAACTACTTCGCAGGGTCGGCGTGACGGATTTAGAGAGGAAAAGCGATGCACAAATGGGACAGATAAACCTACCCATCTCCCCGATCGCCAGAACAAAGGCTGCCTAACACAGAAGGGAGGAAGAGAGGTAATCCACAGACCAGAGCTTGGAAAAGTTACTTTTCAGGACCATGGCTTCCCCGCCGGCTGGGATATTTAGGAAGCTGTCCTCCAAAAAAAAATGTTGACTGCCACTTCCCCCTGGCAGCATGGCTACGCTGACGGGGGGATGCTGGGAATTATCATCCCGAAGAGTGAAATTTCTGTACGATCTGTGGATGGTACCCATCTGAACTTTTTGGAATGAGGGGGTGGCTGACAAGATAAAGGAAAGGAAGAAAAGGTGGGAAGAAGTAACTTGTCTGAGGCAGCTGAATCCTGGCCCAAAGGGGAACCTAAAGCGATGCCTGATCTTCACGAACTTCTCACAACAGGACGGAACATGCCTTAGGGGATGCTAAGCTAGTTTGGCCTCTGATGCACAGGGAGATAGGATAGGACCAAAATAACCGAAGGGATATTTCCAGGAAGACAGAGCTGAAAAATGGGTCCTTTCCTCCCACCGATCGCAGAAGAGATAAGGCCAACGGAGATCTCACAACACCTAACCAGCTCATCACATTCCTGAAGCGTGAGAAAATCCACAAAGCTCAGAAAGGGGACCTTTGGGGGACTGCAACGCCCAGAATCCCCCAAAGCTCGGTGTGCGGGACGCGGTACTCTTTTTAAGCTCAACGACACAAAAAGTCAAACCGTTCCCAAGTCCCCCAAGGATAAGGGGGTCCTCCAGCCACAGCCGGGAGGCTGCCCGTCACTTCCCCGAAGGTATCCTTGCTCTGGGCTCACCTTCCTGCCCCAGCCGGAGTCACAAAAGCACCCAAGTTTCCAGGGGATGGGACAGACTCTTACCTCTTCGGGACGATTGCGGGAGACCCCATTCTAGAACGTTTCTTTACATTAAAAGGGGAGGGGGAGGAAAAGCTCAAATGATTTAAAGGAAGAGGAATCTAGCACAGGAAGAAGCGAGGCACAGCATCCATTTCGCCCTTGTGAGCTAGCTTTCTGCTTGCAGGGCAGTTGTTTGTTTCTTAATCAAAGGAGTGTTTTAAGTAACCTCCCTTCTCCCACCACAAGCCTCAAGTGGTATGGTCTATTGTGCTGCTCTGGAAAAGTTCCATTTTTGACCTATAACTTCCAGAATTCCCCAGCCAGCAGTTGACCATTCTGGTTTGGAGATTCTGGAACTTATCCAAGCTCTTGCTCTTTCTAACATTCCACAACTTCCTCTTGCCTGCCCGTGTTAGCCAAGACTAAACCCTCTTACAGTGCAATCATAGGTATCACTCAGAGGGACAGCGTGGTGTAGTGGTTTGAGCTTCGGACAACAATTTCAGGAGACTAGCACTCCACTCCCCGCTCAACCATCGACAAGTCACACTCTCTCAGCCTTAGAGGAAGGCGGTGGCAAACCTCCCCTGACCAAATTTGGCCAAGAAAACCTTTGGACAGGATTGCTATAAGTTGGAGTCTAATAAAGACATAAAAAAATTTGTAGTGTGAGGTTGGGTTTGTAGTTTGAAGCCTCACAGTTTGTACTTTGAGGCTTCACACTTAGCAGAACCCATGTTGCGTAGTAGTCGAAGTCCAGTTGACCTGGGTTCGAATTCCTGTTTGATCGTGGAAACCCACTGGGCGACCATGGACAGCCCGGATTCTTTCATCCTCGGAGGAAATCAATAGCAAACCCTTCTCAGAATAAAATCTAAACTCAGCCTAGTTTGAAGGAAGGACTGGGACAGCAGCTTACTAGAGTTCAAATCCTCGCTTGGCCATGGAACGCCACTTTGGACAAGTCACACTTTCTCGGCCCAAGAGGAAGGCAATGAAAAAAAACCCTCTGAAGAAATCTGGCTACGAAAACCCTACGGGTAGCTTCAAGTTGGAGTTGACAAGTTGGAGCATGTGCTCTTCTTAACAGGTAAATGAATGTAGGAAGAATACATACTTGTGATGGGACTTCAAGTCAACGCCATGTGACTTTGGGCACGTCACACACTCTCAGCCCCAGAAAATCCCATCACGCATTCACCTTAGGGTCTCCAAAAGTTGGAAGCAACTTGAAAGCACCAAATGCATACAGGATCACATTCCTGTTAGAGGGTCAGCCTTGAAGGAGTTCCGCACGACACTCTTATAGCGTGATGATTCCACTTTCAACCTCCTATGGAATCCTGGGGGTTGCAGTTCCGGGAGGGGCCAGCCGGCCCCTCCCGGAACTGCAAACCCCAGGATTCCATAGGAGGTTGAAAGTGGAATCATCACGCTATAAGAGTGTCGTGCGGAAATGTTCTTGGACTGGGAACACTTGGACTCCCATCTCCACTCAGATGGGTAACACTTAAAGGGTGGTCTCAGATAAATCCTTCTCCTTCTGCCTAACTTTGCTGTGGAGTGAGGGGACAGAGAAGCACGGGGTTTATTTCCCAGCCTGAGAGTGCTTGTGTGGCAATTTTCAGGGCTCCAGCCCCCACCATCAGCAGGATGATGGGCCCTGGAGTCCTCCAAATACAGTCAGCCCTCCACATTCACAAGGGTTAGGGGTCCAAGACCACCTGCAAAAGGGGAAAAACCACAAATATTAAAATGTGTGTGTCTCTCTCTGGGAAGAGGTCCAAGGCACGGTGGGGAGCGCAAGCACCCAGGGTCCACCCAGGGAAAAGAGACAGAAAGGGGGTGGGCTGAGATGGTGACCCTATACTTCCTCTCTCACCCATCTCCTTCCTTGCATGTGTGGGGGCATTGTGAGAGAGTTTGTGGTGCTGAGAAATTGGGCTACAGTCTGTTCGTAGCTGGCCAGGCAGTGGCTGATGGAGGACGAGAACCAGAGGTGGATTTTTAAAGGGCTGTGTGGCCTGATCAGAGCCCCCGAGAGGAAAGGTTCCCATGGAAAACATGCGTAGGGGAGGCAGGGGCTGGAGAAACTTGCCAATAATCAAATCTGTGAACGTTAAACCCACAAATACGGAGGGATGACTGTACCTTCAGGGCTGCTAAGCGTCCTCATTTCTGTCCTAAGGAATTTCTCATCTCACAATTTAGGAGAAACCCCAGCAGGAGGGAACCGAAGTAAAAAAAGTCGGTGCTGCCTCATCATGCAAAGCGTCCCATTTTCCCTGTTCAGCATTACCCCCGGGGGAGCGATGCGCAGACATGAGCAATTCACTTGTCTCACAGAGTGCTGAGTAAGGTCACCGTTGTGGCATTCAGCACTTTTTACCTTTAGAATAAACGAGACGAGCCCAACTTTGCAGAAATGCCATCTGAGCATACAATGGCTGATGCACAAAGGAGAAAATCATTTCACCGGTACATGTGAGGGCAAGCAACATCAGCGCATAGTCAAAATGGCAAAAAGGTATTAATGAGGGAGAACACACTGGAGCGGCTGCCACAGTTTGCTTATGGGAAAGGGCAAGATTCTGCCCCCTTTCCTCTGCTTGCGGAATGTGTGCATTTTGTGAATGAGTGCATTTTGAAGCAACCTTGGACCAATGGGGGAAATGGGAGGAAATGTCCCCTTGGATAACTTGCAATCCATGAACTTCACTCAGAATCAGACAGCAGTGTTTCCTTGTAGCCAAGGAAGCAACACAACACACTGTGTCCAAAGTTGCGGAGACTGAAGCATGCTTGTCAGCTACAGGGTTCGTACCTTTCCATACAAATTTAGGTGTGCCAAGCTGTGATGGAGAGGATCATAAATTTAACAGCACCTTGCGTCTTTAGATACTTCCCAGACTTGCAGGTGTTTACTCATCTTTCATCCTTGAGGCAGGAACATGTTTCCTGCCCCTTATCGCTAAACATCTCCAGTTCTCAAAACACCTTTTGGCATTTCCTCCACTTTCATCTTCTTCCCCTCTACTGTTCTATTGTAGCAGTGAGCAATAAAGCAATTAATCATTTGATACCTTGGAATACACAAACAAGCTTCAAAGCTCGTTGCAATCAATAATTGGCGATCAATAGTTTCAGTATTTTGTAGCACTCTAACAACGCTGAAGCTGGCTACGCGATCTATTCTAATACACATATAACTTTTGACTATATTTCTAGTGGCTCCTCTAGTTCAATGCATTCTGTACATGCTCAGGGAGACCTTCATCTCATTTTATTTAGAAAATTGCACAGAAAACTTGTTATAACTGTGGTAGTCCCTCTCTTTGAGGCAATGCATTCTGTACATGCTCAGAGATATCACTTTTCTTTTTAAAAATGTGCAGAAAAGCACTGACTTCTCTGTTCCGTTCTGATGTCTCAACACCTTTCCCAAGCCCTCCATGATAGCAACTTCAAAAGCCAGGGCAGGGAACCTATGGCCCTCCAGACATCGATAAACTACCATTCCCATAATCCTTCCAACATTGGTTGGTCTGGCTGGGGCTGATAGACATTGGAGTACACCGGGAGGGCCAAAGTTTTCCCAGCTCTGATCCAACACTGCAGTGAAGTGGGTTAAAATAAAAGGAACATATCAGCTCCTAATCTAGAGTAAATCTATAGAATCAATGGAATTTACATATATGTTGACTTACCAATCCATTATTGATTCAGTGGACCGACTCTAACCAAGAGGATTCGGGTTCCTAACCGTGTAATCCTTTGTCATTTACATATCCCAAAAGCTTCACAGACTGACTCAGTCATGCACCCTTACAAACAACCCTGCATAGTAGATCAACCGGATCATGCAAGCTTTGCAAGTGAGAAGACAAAAGAAGATTAGTTGCCACGGGGCTACAGAGTCACCCCGTGGCCAGCACTGTGTTGTATCTGTGGAACAGGATTTCCCGGATCATCATCTCAACCGGTGCACACCCTTGGCTCTCGAACGTCAAAACTGGAAATAGGCAAGTGTTGCATTGCTGTGCCCCAGGCATGTGGCACATTGCCTGCAGGGTATGGTAGGCTATAAACCAAAATACAGATGGAAAATGAGACTGCAGGATGCCTGGGCATGCACAGAGTGCCTATTTCTTCCATGGAAACAGCACAAGCAATTCCGTGCACATAAACTTTGTATATACGGTGACAAGACGATAACTGCTCTGTGGGTTTGCACACAGCCAGAATGGTGTACCATTCTGATGCTGTAGGA
The DNA here is from genome assembly GCA_948474755.1 of Ctenosaura bakeri. Classification (NCBI taxonomy): domain Eukaryota; kingdom Metazoa; phylum Chordata; class Lepidosauria; order Squamata; family Iguanidae; genus Ctenosaura; species Ctenosaura bakeri. The sequence continues at coordinate 204,108 of CAOLHI010002660.1, read as the reverse complement.
CTGGAATTCCCAGCAGCCATAACTAATGCTGAGGAACGTTGGAAACTGAAATCTAACAACATCTGGAGGGCTGCAAAATTCCCAGGTCCAGTTCTCAGCACCTCCAAGTAAATGGACGAGGCTTCATCTGCTGCCAGTCAGACTAGAAAATAACGGCTTGGACAGTCTTAGATGTTCTTCAGTGGCAGGAACAAACTGCTTCTGGCTTTCCAGATGTTGCTAGACTACATTTCCCACAATCCCCTCCCACTAACCATACCAGACGGGACTTCTGGCTGCCAGAAATCCAAAACGTGAGAAGGGCTGAAGGTCCAGTGATCAGGGAAGACACAGCGAGAACTGTGCAGCCCTCCAGATGTTTTTGAACTGCATATCCCATACGTCCTAGCCAAATCTAGCCAAAGGTGAGGAATGATGGGAGTTGCAGTTGGATGGCCATCATTATAAATAGCTGGCACAGCCTTTTCCCACCCTGCCTCCTGAAGCTGCTAGAAGGTGGGGGAGAGATGGAGAGAAAGAGAAACGGGAGAGGCTGTGGAAGGCTGTGACTGGACTACATTTTCTGTGTGTGCAATTTTTAACAATGGCTATTTCAACACTTACAGATTGTGCTGTATTCATGAGGGCCCCCTTAGACAAAGGGAGGGAGACTCTCCCTCAACGATCACTGTGGGTTAGCAGCTACCGTTCTACAGCTTGGGAAAGTTACTTTCAAAGGAAGAAGAACATTTGCTGTGATGGTTCATGGTTTGGAAAAATGACTTTCGGAGACGACCGCATCCAAAAAAGCTCCGGTTCCAACGGCTTCCCAGGAGATCGCTACCATTATCGTTACAACTTTTAAGAAGATCACTCTTTGCGGTCTTCCTTCTCAACAGTAACTGATTACATTTTTTTTAACAAGAGAAAAGCAACGCTAAAGCCACTGACCTGTGTCACAAGACATAAAGAAACAACGCTACACCCTCCAACATTTCACAGATGAAAACAAGGACGCCAGTGGTCGAGCAATTTCAAAATGAGATCAAGATGGCAAAAATTATTAATGACGAAGAACACACAAGCTAGGCGAGGCCGCAGAGGTTTGCTTTTGCCTCAGCCTGCAGGGAAGCGCAAGACCCTCTCCTTTCTCCGCTGCTGAGTTAATGGGGTGCAATCTGCTCTTCTACTGTGCCCTCCGTTTGCAGCAATTGAAATAAACCGAGGATAAAGGCGGAAGTAGGAGAAAGAGAGAGAAACTGAGACAGGACAAGGAGCAATGGATTCAAGCTGCAGGAAAGGAGATTCCACCTGAACCTCAGGAAGAACTTCCTGACAGTCAGGGCTGTCCGGCAGTGGAATCTGCTGCCTCGGAGTGTAGTGGAGTCTCCTTCCTTGGAGGTTTTTAAGCAGAGGCTGGATGCCCATCTGTCGGGATTGATTTGAGGGTGTTCCTGCATGGCAGGGGGTTGGACTGGTTGGCCCCTGTGGTCTCTTCCAACTCTACATTTCTATGATTCTATGATTCTATGAGACCTTCTAAAAGCATTTGGAAACGTGGGGCTGCAGACTGTCAAAGTGGGGCAACGGGAGGGCACACGAACCTTTGTAACTACAAAAGTAACTGCAGTCGGACTGCAAAAGGAAGCTGAATTCCATTCCCTGAGTAACTACTGTCATATAACTAAGCAATGCTTTAGTTCAGGGTTGGCAGAATTGCATCCCTTAGGAATTCCTCAAGATCATTTTGTGCTCCCAAGCATGCACTGCCATTGCCCCCTTGCACCTTCCCCCCAAAAAGGTTTCCAAAAAATGTAAGGCAGAGTATGTCCCAGAAAGAGTAAAAATAATCTCCTTGGGGACGCCAAAAGCAGCAGACGACGACATTTCCTGGAGGGGCTCTCCTCTGTGTTCGATCAATATGCTGCCTGAGGACATGGGAGAGACAGGGCCTTCTCGGCTTTGGCACACCGGATAGGGAACAACCTTCCCTTGGAGACCTGATGGGTGCTAACATTGCTGCCTTTTAGGCACAAGGTTAAAACACAGTGGCTCACCTTCTGCTGGGGTTGGGGCTATCTGAAGTGCCAGAGGACCCTGGAAGCAGGTTGCGAGGCAACCAGAATAGCTCCTCCAGAGAGAAAGCCAGCCCGGGAGGGGCTTGTGGCCGAGAGAAAAAAAAAACATTCAGCCAAGTACTGGTTGCCGGTTTTTAGTCCTTCAAGAAGCTGTGGAGTAGAGACTCTTAGCAAGTCAGAGGATGTGATTGTATGGGACGGATTAATTTCCAATGGAAGCCTAATGAGAGGCAGAAGAGTAACTGAACCCTAGTAAAATCTGGTCAGAGGCCATTTCCACACTAGCCTGTTATAGCGCGATCATTCCACTTTCAACATCCTCTGGAATCCTGGGGTTTGCAGTTTTCTGGCCTGAAAGTGAACAGACTTTATTCCCTGTTTCAGTGCCTGGTATTTTTCAAAGCAGGTTTTTCAGGAGGGGTTTAACTTTTATTCCTTTATAAAGTCCCATCAAACTGCAAACCCCAGGATTCCAGAGGATGTTGAAAGTGGAATGATCGCGCTATAACAGGCTAGTGTGGAAATGGCCAGAGAGTGTGACCTAGACTGAGGGTTGAGCTTTTGGCAGGCATGTAGCCAAAGGACTGTTATATACCTTTGCTTTATATGAGAGTCTAAAGACACAAGTGAACTGCCTAAAAAATGCACTGAAAAACTATATTAGCTTAGACCTGCATCATGAACTTTAATACACTTTATTCTTATTGCTATCTAAATAAATGTTGCAGTTTAATTTTATAAATACGGACCAAGCTGAGTTGTACACAGCATTTAAGATAACGCCGAAAACATGCTACCCAAAAGTTATTCAGTAGTTCTCAACAGAAATTGAAAACTCCGACCCTGATGTTATCAGCCTGGGTACTGCCATACCCATCTGGTCGCAGTATGTTTTAGCTTTTCCAAAATATCTTAATTATTCATAGTGTTTTCAATTTACCCGATTGGCGTATTGGAGAACGCCCTGAGATCTTTGAATAAAGGGCAAGATCTAAATATTTTATAAAGGAATAAAAGTTAAACCCCTCCTGAAAAACCTGCTTTGAAAAATACCAGCCACTGAAACAGGGAATAAAGCGTGTTCACTTTCAGGCCAGAAAAAAAATGATTTGGGAGACAATGGGACCTGCTAGTATGTGCGTGGAGAGCCCAGATTTGGTTGCCACTATTCCTGGAGTTCCCTACTCTGCATAAGTTAGTCCAAAAAGGAGTTACCGTTTTACTATTTGTAACTAGTTACTGCCATGTTTGGTCATTACTTTGCAAATTCCATCTGCCACAACAACAACAATCTTGTGAGGTAGGGATGTTTCCATCCAGGGGTGATATCACCAAGGCTGGCTTCCCTTTGTCGAAAGGCCATCCTCAAAGGCGAACCCAAAAACGGTGGTTTGTGTCATGTTCTGGATGTCCTTGGACTGTACTTCCCATCATTCCTCACCAACAGGTAAGCCCGTCAAGGCTGCTGGGAATTCCACACCAACATTTTCGGGTTCATTTGTTCCTAATTGCTGAATATAGTATAAGATTGTCACTTAACCCCCCGTTGCAGCATTTCCCCCCCAGCTCAGTATGACCTGTTCTGACTCACAGTATCTCTCTAGAAATTTTAGACAGAAAGGAGACTTTCCCCATTTCCTTCTACATTTCATCTCACGGGCAGGAAAGAAAGGGGGTGAGCAGATCCCAGCAATCCTAGCCAACGGTGAGGGATATTGGGAGCTACAGTCCAACGCTATCTGGAAGATTACAGGTTCCCTTCCCCTCTTATATATAAATTTATCTTAAAACCTGGAAATTCCGAGGATTGGACCAGGGCCTTTCTGCATGCCAACCAAATAAGCTTCGCTCCCTTCCTCCAGCCTCTCCGCTTCTAATGACTCAGCACTCGAATCTGATCCGATGAATATGTGAACTGATTCCAAAAGCAAGAATTATATTTGTCTGGGACGAAAACAAAGCCATAACTGAAGTTTCCTCTGCAGCGGCAGATCAGCAGTGACAACTCCCATGATCACTGCAAAAGCGAAGGAACGGATCCGCCATGCCATGCCATGCCATTCTGTGCAGGTCTACCTAGGAGTAAGGCCCACCGAGTTCTGTGGGACCTCCCTCCAAGTCCCTACCCCCAGAACGGCGGTCTTAGTGAGGTGCAGGATTAAGCCAGTGGTGATAAAATTTCAAAGTTAAGCTGCGCCCTGGAAAGAAAGAGTCCAAAAATGAACCCTAACCAATTGCACACTCTCTCACTGTCCCAATTTGGCAGGAACAGTCCTGATTAATCCTCTGTTGTCCCACTTTTTCAGCTGCCTTTAAAATTTCCTAGTTTCTCTCTCTTCCCCCCAATTCCTCCCGTCGTCCTCACCTTAATTCCACTACTGCAAACTGAGTTTAGAGTGAAAAACTAGTTCGAACACAGTGCGGAAGAAAGGAGGAAATCTTGCCTTTCCCAGTGGGTCCCGGCAAAAGCAAACTGCTGCAGCCTCTCCTGGTTTATATATTCTTCCTCATTAACTACCTTGGCCATACTCTGAATTGCTTGGCCACACTCGTCCAGAGAGAACAAGAGAATATGACAAAATACCTTTGGTCTTACAACCATCATCTCCCACCATTGGGTGCCAGGAGTTGTGGTCCAACCACACCGGCCAAGCTACATAGTCCTCTCCTAAAGTCTAAAGAGACCTCCCCACTTCCTGCACGATTACCTGACTTCATCCATCACATCCAGCCATAGTATAATTTGGGCCAATTCTTAACGCCAGCTCAGACAAGTTATTTTGGGATTACAGCTCCCATGATCCTCCGGTCAGAAAGAGCCACACTGCAGTTCTCCCTCCACATTTGCTAGGGTTAGGGGCACAGGATCCCCATGAAAGTCTACCCCCACAAATAATATTTTAATACATACAAAAAAGCATGATCACCATATTCAACCCACCATGGATTCCTTTGAGGCATCAGGGTTCCTTCACAAGGCAGAAGTGGGGGGCTGGTGGGGCTTACTGACACCCCCACTGCTGCCCACACTATTTTTAATACAGATTTACAAACCCTGTTTGCAGTTTCTCAGCCTCATGAGGCTTGCAATCCCTATTAAAGATGGCATGGGGAAGCAGCCGAGGAGACAGCAAATAATCCGCGAATAATCAAACCTGCAAAAGTGAAAGCCACAATTGCGGAGGGCTGACTGCACTAATGGCCCAAAGGGTCATTAATTTAGACAATGGGCATAAAATGGCCTATGCCCATCTAATTTCCTCCCCTAACCCTGCTCTCCAGACAGGGTCAACTCTGTTTATATGATTTCAAGAGTACCTGGCTGGGCACGGCTTTTCTCCCCCTATGAGCATCGGTGCATGGCCGAGGGCTGCAGGCCAACACTCTGGGGAAACCTTAAACAAAGGCGCCACTGGATTAAAAATACAGAAGGTTTGCGTGGGTTGTGCAAGAGACGTGGAAAGAGATATATATAAAACGGTCCATATGGCCTTGCTTTTTCGGTATCATGCCACATAATCGCCGCCTCCTGGCACCCCTCCATGTGAGGCGACAGATGTTTTGCTGAGCAGGCCTCGATCGCTAGCCAAAAGCGATGCCAACAAACGCTCGCTTTTCCTCCCTGCTCCCCTTCTTTCAAGCGATCCGGTTCATGTGGAATCCGTGCCAGCCGGCAAGCAGCGCAAAGCGCGCAGCAAAACATACCAACCAAGAAAAGGAAGATTTCGTCTCTCTCGTTTCATCCCAGCCCAGAATTAAAACTGGAACCGGGGCTGCACTGTTTTCATGTGCAGCTGAGAACATTTTGTGCAGTGGGGGGAAAAAATGTGCAGTGGGAAATACATTTTGGTGCAGTTGGCAACATGGGCTTCAATCCAAAGCAGAGTTATTACTTTGAACAAATAGATAAGAAAAAGAATGTTAAGACCACTGTTTCCTTTCCACTGTTTCCTTACAGCAGGGTGGGTTGTCCATTCGACTAGGACCCCGAAAGACCTGAGTTCGAATCTCCGCTGAACCATGGAAACTCTTTGCATGAATTTGGCCAGATCCCACTTTCTTTCAGCTTCACAGGAAAATAATAGCAGCCTTCCTTTGAAAATTCTTGCCACAAAAACTTTAGCAAAGGGTTGCCACAAGTTGAGATCAACCTGGAAGCACCTAACATGCACCAACACAGCCTCATAATTATTTACTATTATTAGGAACAACGGTCTGACCGCTCCATCTATGGCAACGGAGGAGGCACGCATGAAAATCGATCTATTTATTTCGGATCTGTGTTGCTACAGGCATTGTCAACTACATTTTAATTATTTAATATGCTTTCATGTAACTTAAAATTATTCTGATGTTTTTATCTGGAATTGCTTTAAAAAATTTATATTTTTTTAATTGCATGCTGCCCTGAGATAGAAATAATTTAATTAAAAAATAAAAGAAATATAAAAATAAAAATCCATCTGGTATTCTCTTTGCATCATGGCTCCTGGATTCACTGCACCTTTAAAATAATGATTTTCCTCCTTACATTTAGAAATACTGTAACTATCATCATTAGGTCAATTATTGTCCATTCCACTTTGGTCCACAGGGCTATTACACATAAATATTTTAACAAATAAATAAATTGAGGTGACCCATGCAATCCCTTCCTGCACTATTGAAAGTGTGGTACTTTTTCCAATTTCCTTAGTCAATGATGTTGTTTTCCTGGCTACTGTCGCTCTGGTCCAGCACAACAGAACAGCTCAAATCCTTCAAGGAAAGAACTTTAATTAATAAAAAGAGGTCAGCCCATTAATTAGGGCCACTCTTTGATGCAAAGCCACAAGCCAGCAATGACTAGAAGCGGCGAAGTATAGAACCACAACTGAACACAACCTTGTTGGTTTGCAACAGATATGGAATCAATTATACTTTCCTTAACTTTTTTTTAAAGAAACGCAACCCCGTCAACGTCCATCACAAATAGTCAGATCAATAATAGCTGGACACCCACTCCTCTCCTGAAAAGTCACCGCAAAATAACTTTGAATTTTTGCTCTCAGTTGACCTGACAAGTGTTAATTTTAGAAGCAGCCATCAAGTTGTCGGATACGTCCATTAGCAGCCTAAAAAGGACATTTTCCTTGTTGGACTTTCAGTGAGATTGCTACGTCCTGCAACAAAATTTTGCAGCGCGAGTTGCTTTGCTTTGCAGTTTATCGCTCCATTTCCCTTCCCCGACGGGGCTCAGTTTTCAGTAAATCCAGCCTTCCACATTCCAAGCCCACCAAAGATGTATCCTGTGTCCAATGAGTTGATACCCAAAGCAAAATTCAGGAACTGAGCTCACGGCTCGTCCTCTTAGCTACGTGTCACGACAGATCGTCACTTGCAGGTCAGTGGGGCAGTGAACCCATGCCAGGTTTTGAATGGCTTTAAAGGATCTGTCCAAGGTACTGGACTTATTAGGATGAGCACTTAGCACAATAGAGAGTGCCATCAAAGTTAGGTTGAAAACCTGGAGTGGAATACAGCCCACTGACATGGGAGATTCCAGCCACTTCTGCTGCTGCTATTATTATTATTATTATTATTATTATTATTATTATTATTATTATTATTATTATTATTAATTTGCATCCCACCTCTCCATATGGATCAAGGCGGCGAACAACTTACAAATAGCATGTGTTTCGATACATTTATGGAGGTATAGAGACCATAAACTACAATCAAATAGCCCCAAAATGTCTTTCTATGCTACAATGCTAAAGCAACAGAGGAAAGGATGGATGTGCCTTCTTTTTGGAAAAAACACTGTGCTAGATGGCTTCTGATATATAGTCTACGGTTCCTTGGTGGTCTCCCATCCACATGCTAACCAGGGCTGACACTGCTTAGTGTCTGAGATCAGGCAGGATGAAGAACAGTTTGAAAGAGCGGGGTAGGTTCAGCTTTGAGAAGAGAAAATTAAAGAAAAATATTATTGCTGTTGTCGTATGCCTTTAAGACAACCCCGACTTCTGGTTTTCGATACACTGACCGATTCTGCGTCACACTTATTATTATTATTATTATTATTATTATTATTATTATTATTATTATTATTATTATTATTATTTATTTGTATCCCGCCTCTCCATATGGATCGAGGCGGCGAACAACTTACAAATAGCATGTATTTCTATACATTTATGGAGGTATAGAGACCATAAACTACAATCAAATAGGCCCAAAATGTCCAAGAAAAGAAAAATAGATGCAGAGGAAAGGCCGTTTAAAAATCAGTAATAATCGAATGAGGAGGCAATTATTTAATATGATAAAAGATAAATGCATTCATATAGTCATACCGATACAACCGGCCCTTTGAGGGCAACCATAATGCTGATGCGGCCCCAGACGATGCTCTTTCGTTAATTAATTAATTAATGCCTCTCAAGACTGCAAATCCCAGGATTCCACAGGATGCAGCTGTGACAGTTAAAGCGGATTCATAGCGCTCTAATTGTGCGGTGCGGCTATGTCCTGAGACGGCCGAAGAGAGAAACTGAGCAAGCGAGAGGTACAACACGAAGGGGAGGAAGAATTTAAAGAGGAAAAAAATAATAATGAAAAACCAACCCAGCAATTTAATCTGCAGGGCAACAGAAAGGAAAGGGGGAAATTGCAAGCTGAACTAATTTAAACACAAAAGGGGATCTGTTTTCTCTTTACATTTAAATTAAAAACCCGGCTCAGCAGTCTGGGGTAACGTGATCCCACCTCTTCGACGGAATGGGCTAAATATACCAAGCCTGCAGGAGGAGAGGCAGCAGCCACAGCAGCAACTGGTGGTAAAATGCACAGCGAGGCGACATAAATTCCCAGTTCCAGACGTTTTTCCACCCTGCGCCAGGAAATCTAGACATGTCGAACTAGGCGTCGGCGAAATCATTAAGGAAGGCAGCTACCTTGCAGGGACGGAGTACTGGGTGGGGAAAGTGGCCTCAGGCGGCAGATCATAGAATTATAGAATCATAGAAATGTAGAGGTGGAAGAGACCCCAGAGGCCATCCAGTCCAACCCCCTGCCGTGCAGGAACACCCTCAAAGCACTCCTGACAGATGGCCATCCAGCCTCTGCTTAAAAACTTCCAAGGAAGGAGACTCCACTACGCTCCAAGGCAGCATATCCCACTGCTGGACAGCCCTGACCGTCAGGAAGTTCTTCCTGAGGTTCAGCTGGAATCTCCTTTCCTGCAGCTTGAATTCATTGCTCCTTGTCCTGGTCTCTGGAACAGCAGAAAACAAGCCCTCTCCCTCCTCTACATGGCATCCCTTCAAATATTTAAACATGGCTATCATGTCCCCTCTTAACCTTCTCTTCTGCAGACTAAACATACCCAGCTCTCTAAGTCCATCCTCAGAGGGCTTCATGGCTTCCAGGCCTCTCACCATCTTGGACACCCTCCTCTGGACTTGCTCCATCTTGACCATGTCCTTCTTGAATTGGGGTGCCCAGAACTGGACACAGTATTCAAGATGGGGTCTAACCAAAGCAGAGTCGAGTGGTACCAGTACCTCCCTCGATCTAGACACCATACTCCTATTGATGCAGCCGAGAATTACATTGGCTTTCTTGGCTGCCGCATCACACTGCTGACTCATGTTCAGCTTGTGGTCTAGGAAGACTCCTAGATCCCTTTCACACTTACTGCTATCCAGCCATATGTCCCCCACCCTATATTTCTGTATTTCATTTTTCCTACCTAAGTGTAGGACCTTACACTTGGTGGGAGACGGCAACAACAGGCTGAGGTGTGAGTTCCGTTCCATAAGACCTCCTCCCTTTCAAGCTACTCTGCTACCTTCAGGTGCGGTGGAGCGTTTTTCCCATGGTTTTTATTTTAATAAACTTTACGGGCTCTTTATTTAAAAATTGTAAAATAAAAAAAACTGTAAGAGTTAGCCAACCTAGCTATTTCAGTGCAAAGGTACATTTTCAAAAAAACATTTTGCTGGAATATGAACTGGTCTTCTTGGGAGCCGGTGTGGTATTCTGAGCATTGGACTATTATTCTGGAGACCCGAGTTCGATTCCCGCTCAGCCATGGAAACCCATTGGGTGACCTTGGGCGGGTCACACACTCTCGACCCCAGGAAACCCCATGATAGATTTGTCCAAGATAGACGTAAGTTGGAAACTACTTGAAGGCACACAACAAAGCACCTGTCCCTATCCTTTTCCCTTTTTTTGCTGTCTCCGGTACTAAATCTTCTGCTGAAGTCATAACGCCCAGAGACGTGCTCACTTCATGAATTGAGGCATGCCTGACTAGTACAGAATAGAATGGGATTATTACTTTCCTTCCTCCAAGCTTTTGATGATTTCATCCCTGTTTCGTATTTCAGAAGACACCACCTTCATACTCAGTTCTATCCACCCTTTCTTCCTGAAATCATGAGGACTAGAAACTTTGCTTGGAGGTTTGCTTTTGGAACATCCTCATTGGATCCCTGGGTCAGTTTGCAGCTGGCGCATCATGCTCCAATGTGCATCCCAGTGACACTCTGTTTATTGTTCACTGAGCAGAGAAAGGGAGTCGTATATTTAGCTGGATGAAAAGGCCACTAATTACTGCTTGCCAAAATGACTTTGGAAACTGTCATGCGGAAGGTGTGGGTGACTTAAAAATTATCATTACCATCCTGTTTCCTGCCCTCTGGAATGACACAGCCGGCCAGGTATCACCTGGACTTCCTTTTCATGGGAGAGGCCCACGGCTTCAGGAATTGTCTTTGGCACGTGGGCCGGTACCATCCGCATAGGCTTTTAGGGAAACAGGAGAACCGACCCAGGATGACACAACACCCAGTTCCATTTCTGGATCACAAGAAACAAAAACAAATGTGATTTCCCTAGGTATACATTCCACATTAGTTCAGAATTCTGTATTCTGTGTGTGCATTGCAGAGAGATTTTTTTTTTCCTTTTTAAAAACCAAGTCGAGACCACAAATAGAAAAATTGTTAGTATTTATAAAATCTAGGTGATAAAGAATAGTATAGGTGATATTAAGTTCTGACGTTATAAAATAAGCTAAGATAATACAAATTAACATGGTGATCTGGGCTTAGTAATAAAAACTGGAAAACAATAAAATATTTTATGGAATTACTATCAGACAGAGCTTATGGTGAGAAAATGTAAGATTTAATTATTGTTGGAAACCACGATCTAGGCAATACCCCGGTTGCACAAGGAAGGTGAATAAGGGAAGTAGGATTAATTCTTTTTTTTTCTTTTTAGAGAAGGTTTAAGAAGTAAGAAATAAGCAATAAGTGAAGAGCTATATGGGTATTTTGTGAACATTTATATGACATGTTAAATATACAAAAACAAGTAGGAGGTACGACCTGATTTCGAATATGAATATGAATTGAGAGGCTAAGAGCATAGACATATATATATATATTCATATTTTATTTTATTAATTTAAGGTAGTTAATAATTGTATACAGTCAGTTATAACGAACCGGAAAACAGGGTAAGATAATTTCGGTTCTGATGCGTTACATGTTATCAATTTAGTTTTTATAATGGAAATTTTTTTTTGTAACCACTGTAATATATGTAAGTTAGTATTATGTATAGCTGAAATACTAGTTTATAATTTTCTCCTGTGAATAAAAAGATTTAAACGTAAAAACCAAGTTGCTAGCCCTCAAGACAACCTGCGAAGATTAGTGTGGCTGCATCCTTCCATCCGTCTATGAAACTTGATGGACAACACGCCTGCCTTCCCCAGGCTGTTGCACTACAATTGTATCTTAATTATACTAGATGCCTCTTTTTCTTATAACATGCAAGACTTACATGCTCTTTATTTCATGTTGCATTTTAACACTGCTGTGTTTTATTGTGGTATCTTGAGACTGTATGTATTGATTTTATTACTATGCATGCAAACAGCCTATGACCCAAGCATTAATAAAACTAAACTATAGTTCTTGCATGGATGAAACGACATGGAGGGTGTTGACAGAGGCTGATGGGAGTTGCAGTCATCAATACACAGAGGGCAAATGTTAATCTTTTGAAATAGCAGCTTTTGGAGAAATTTGCAGATACAGGCTTGCCACAGTTATCTGACAGGTTAGGGACTGGAGCACCGTCGTAAAATGGAATTTGTTCAAAAGTGGAACCCATGTATTGTACTGTAGTAAGCACGAAAGGGTTACGGAGGCTCACTTGGGACCCGGCCATGCATAGCATGCGCGGCTTGCAGACTCTCAGTTGGTTGAGCACCTTTTCCTCCTCTCAGCTCACTCAGCAAGCAGTGTGAGCATCTGAGCAGTTCCAAGCTAGCCTCTGCAGGCCAGAAGAACTCATGAAAAAGCAGAAACCCCATCAAATTTGTTAAACTTGTCCCTACTTTGGAAGCATCACAAAGTTGGAAGAGACCACAGGGACCAGCCAGTGCACCCCATTCTGCCATGTAGGAACCCCCATCAAAGCACTCCCAATAGATGGCCATCCAGCCTCTGTTTAAAAACCTCCAAAGAAGGAGACTCCACCACACTCCATGGAGGCAGCAGATTCCACTTTCCTGCAGTTTGAATCCATTGCTCCTTGTCCTCGTCTCTGCAGGAGCAGAAAACAAATCCGTTCCCTCCTTGACATGACATCCCTTCAAATATTTAAACATGGCTATCATGTCCCCTCTTAACCTTCTCTTCTGCAGACTAAACATCGCCAGCTCCCTAAGCCGCTCCTCAAGCTGCAGGAAAGGAGATTCCACCTGAACCTCAGAAAGAACTTCTTGATGGTCAGGGCTGTCCGGCAGTGGAATACTCAGCCATGGAAACTCACTCAGTAGCGTCAGGCAAGTTACATTCTCTCAGCCTCAGAGGAATAGCAACTCCCCCCAAACAGATCTTGTCAGGAACCCCCCCCCACCGAGTTGCCGTAAATTGAAAGTGACTTGAAGACACACAAGATGACACATGTATGTATGCGTCCACAACTAATGGTATGCATTAGGTATTTATAACAAATTACATTGACTTCTTCAGTGTAATTCATGTCATTCATCCCCATTTGCAGCTCCATTTAATCTATTCCTGGCTTGTCAAGTTTGTTGCCATTTTGGATAATAATTCAAGGCATTCTGGTTCTTTGCAAGCTGGATATATGGTTGGTCTGCATGCACAACTCAGAAAACAGCAAAGGAATAAAGGAACTGTTGCATCCCAAGAGAAAACATCAAACCAGCCACTTCCAGCAAAAATCTTGCAAACGGCAACAAACTCCACTCATCTAACTCAGAGGATCCACACTTTCTGTTGAAAGACCACCAGTTGCCCAGAATCCAGAAGTTACAAGTAATACAAGCTACTTTGCAACCAATTGTTTCAACCCATTTCAAAAATAATGCAACAGGAAGGAACAAAGTTACTTTCCCAGTGCAAGGAACAACGTATCGTAGTTACCATTTAAATTTATGTTTAGGGAGCATATTTTCCAGAGGCGTTTGGATAGGAATTTTTAAGGCTGCAGGTTCTCTCATCAATCCTAAAATGTTTACAAATAGACAGGACAAAAAAAAACACATTTCTTTAAAATAGCCATGATAATGCAACAAGTAAGATAATACCCCAGTTTCCCTCTCCTCCTCCCACTTTGTCCTCAGATGACTTGTTTCTCCAAACTAAATTCAAAGTTGCAAAAGAAGTTTGCTCTCAATTGCTTCAGCCAAGGAGGGAAAGAGAAAAGGTAGTGCAGTCTTGCCCTTCCCAGTTGGCTCAGGCAGAAGCAAACCGCTGCGGCCTCTCCTATCCTGGGGATGCTTCCTCGTCCATAACTTTTTGCCATCTTGATCACACTCTGATGTTGCTTGGCCACACCTGTCCCACTTTTCATCTGCAAAGAGTGCTATGTACCGCCCAGCATTCCTTACCATTAGACACGACGGCTAAAGTTACTGGGAGTTGCAATTGGACATCTGGATGGATACATGATTCCCAAAGCTTGGGCGGGCGGGGAAATAGAATATAAAGTTGGAAGAGACCACAGAGGCCATCCAGTCCAACCCCCTGCCGTGCAGGATCCCACATCAACGTACTCCAACAAATGGTCATCCAGCCTCTGCTTAAAAACCTCCAAAGGAGGAGACTCCACTACACTCCCAGGCAGCATATTCGACTCCTGGACAACTCTGACTATCAGGAAGTTCTTCTTGAGGTTCAAGTGGAATCTCCTTTCCTGTAGTTTGAACCCATTGCTCCTAGTCCTAGTCTCTGGAGCAGCAGAAAACAAGCCTGCTCCCTCCTCGACATGACATCCCTTCAAATATTTAAATGTAGCTATCATGTCCTTTCTTAACCTTCTCTTCTGCAGACTAAACATACCCAGCTCCCTAAGACGCTCCTCTTAGGGCGTGGCTTCCAGACACTTCACCATTTTGGCTGCCCTCCTCTGGACACGTTCCAGCTTGTCAATATCCTCCTTGAAATGAGGTGTCCAGAACTGGACACAGTATTCTAACCAATGCAGAACAGAGTGGTACCATTACCTCCCTCGATCTAGACACTATGCTCCTACTGATGCAACCAAGAATCGCATTGGCTTTCTTGGCTGCCGCATCACACTGCTGACTCATGTTCAGCTTGAGGTCCACCAAGACTCCTAGATCCCTTCCACACATACTGTTATCCAGCCACATGTCCCCCATCCTATATTGGTGCACTCCATTTTTTCTGCCTAAGCGTAGGATCTAACATTTCACATTATTTTTCTGGGTTTGCCGGTTGTGGGATCTGTCGCCCAAAGAAGTAGCTTTTTCAAGTTGGAAGTGTAACTAGGTATAAAGCCACTCTGGATATTTCCCCAAGAGAGGGTAGGGCAGTTCTGAACGAGAACACAAAGAAAAAAGGGGAAAGAAAAAGAAAGAGGATACAATGACATTTTGGTATACTGCCGATGTGACGGACTGCATTACACGTAAACCACACTGTAACCTCATTAGCCTACATAGCTTGCTAAGCCTCTGCAGTACGGAGTCTGATTAAGCTCAAGTGATCAGAGCCTGGGCTCCCTCCCCTCCTCCTTTTCCCTCTTGGTGCCAACAAGGGAGATGGCCGGTTAGAACATGCCAGGTTCCGATCTCTCTGCTGAGACAGATGAATCATAACTCTGGTATTCGCCGCATTGCAACCGTGCAACGAAAGGCCAAAGACTGCGGAACTCCCTTCCCCTGGAGACGCTGGGGAGGATCCCCACGGTGACGCAAAAACAGGGGAAAGCCTCGGACAGAGAAGGGGACATGCCGAAAGCCATTTGCCGTGGAAGATATTTGCATCACAGCCGAGCCACCAAATTCAGAAAAAAGAAGAGCCTACAGAACTTCTGCACAAAATCATGCAACATACCCTGGCCTGTTTTTAGCTATAATCCAGAGCAGCCAATGTGGCCAAATGATTCGAGTCTTTGAATAAGACTCTGGGGAGCAGCAGGATGGGATCCCTGCTCAGTCCTACAAACCCACTGGGGGGTCACCTTGGGCCGATTCTTACTTTTTTGGCCTCAGAGTAAGGCAAGGGCCATCTCCCTCTGACAAAATCCCACCAAGGAAACCTTGGATAAGAGTCAGAGTCAATTTGGAAGCACTGATCAGAGCCAACAAGGAGACAAACAAATTTATTCTGCTCATCCATGGAAATGATTTTATTCTGCTCACCTATGTGACTTAGCCAAGTCACAAGAAACCTGGCCCCAAATACCCAAGGATAGGGCTGCTGTAAGTCAGAACTGACCTGAAGATACAGCAACAAATACTCCTTTCTATGTACAGATGCAAACTCAAGGAAGAATTGTTCTAATTTGGAAATGCAATATGTCAGATTTGACCCGAAGGCACAGATCAACAACATAATCCAGACAGCCAGGCTGATGTGCAGGATTGGAGCTCAAGAGACCCAGGTTTAATCCCCACTAATCCTGCGCCGGTCATCCACTCTCAGCCTGATCTCCCTCGCAGGGTTGTCGTGAGGATAAAGTGAGGAAGGGGGGAAAAACCCCTCTGAACCCAATGGAGAAAAGGCAGGTTATTGTTGTCTGCCTTCAACTTGTGTCCCAATTTCTGGCAATCCTAAAGCGAACCCACCATGGGGCTGAGAGTGTGTGACATGCCCAAGTGGGTTTCCATGGCTGAGCAGAGAATCAAACCTTGGTCTCCAGAGTCGTAATCCAACCTCCAAATGCGAGCTCTCAGGACACAGAACTAATTGTAATCTCAGGGATCTTGCACGGAAAGCCGGGGTCCATATTTAAAGAAATAAATAATGATGCAGAAATGTGCCGCTTTCCCCTTACAGTTGCTTTTCTCTTTAAAAGTTTCTGATTTTTCTTTTTAAAAAAACAACAACAACACTCTAACCTGGCCCAACCAGCAGAGAAAGAAAAACACATTTTTAGACTTGCAGACCTATACATATTCACCGAACAGTAAGATTTACTCAATTTAATGGAATGCTAAGAATTTTGAACTTTCTTGGGGTTCACATCTGATGCTGTGACGGTTGACAGCCAACTTGGATCAACATTCTATCTATCTCTCGGGATTGTTGTTAGAATAAAAGCTGCCGGAGAAGAAGGTCACGGCCATCCAAAACCTATCTTTGGGGAGTCGGAGAGGACCTTATAAATAACCATATAAGTCACTCTTCTAGGCGTTTTGGACTATAACTCCCATGATGCCTGACCATTGGCCATCCAGGGTAGGGTTTGGTGGGAGTTCCAGAACATCTGGAGGGACCCAGATTGGAGAAGACCGATACAAACCACTCTGAGCTGTTTGGAGATAAATATAACGGCCACAAGTAATTTTGCCAAGCTCTCCTGTGGGCACTGGCTTGGGTACCTTGACAAACTAATTGAGAAAAGGTAGAGTGCCCCTAGAGCTGGAGGCTTCACTTCCTTTGCCCTGATTTACAGACTCACACACTGTATTTTTGTCTAGCTGCTTAAGCCAGTCTGGGTATCCTAGCCCTGGAGAAGAGAAGACTGAGAATTGACATAATACCCATCTTGAAATATATGAAGGGATGTCATTTAAGAGATGAACTGAGCTTGCTTTCTGATGCTCCTGAGACTAGGGGCATTTCCACCCAAGACTGTTATAATGCTATTATTCCACTTCCAACATCCTATGGAATCCCGGGGTTTGCAGTTTAGGGAGTGGGATAATGGCACTGTAACTGTCTAGTGCGGAAACGGCGACGTACGTGAACTAACGGACCAAATGACAAGAAAAAAGATTCCACCCCGACATAGGAAAAACTTCTTGACTGTAAGAAGCGCTGACTCTTAAGACACTCTGATTCTATGGCAAAGGAAAAGCATACCATGGTGAAGTCAGAATTCCTAAAACGAGAACCCATAGGCTTGCTGGCCCTGAAATTCCCAATGTGTGGGTGTTACACCTTCCAGTGTCAGGTTTCAGCTCTGGAACTTCGCCTGGAGTTTCTAAACACTTTTGCAAAGGCAAAAGCATTCTGCACATGCTCATTTACCCATTACTATTTGGCAGACTCCAGAACTGAGGTCCGGCACTGGAAAGGGTGTTCCAGAGCTCAAGTTCAAAGAAAGACATACTCTCTTCAACTTGGCCCTTGGGACAGATGGAGGCAAAATTATTATTTTTAATGCCTTTCCCATTACCCTTACCCCTTTCTCAGCAACAAATACAAAAGCAAATAAAAAGGGCACAGAACTAGTTCTTCTTCAAACCTTCCAGTTTCCTTTGAGTTATAAGAATAGAGGCCATAATAAAAAAAACCCACCTAAATTGATCATCTCCCTTCAAATATAATATATTTTAATATATCATCTCCCTTCAAATATAATATATTTTAATATATCATATCCCTTCAAATATAATATATTTTAATATATCATATCCCTTCAAATATAATATATTTTAATATATTAGTTAATATATTAATATAATATAATATATTTTAATATATATAACATTTTAATATATTCAGCTCTGTATTTATCTGAAACTTTGATACCAAACAAAAGGGCAGCATCTTAAATAGAATGAATCTAGTTCAGCTTTTCCTTTACTCCATAAAATAGGATAAGAATCCCTCCTGTAAAGGTTATAAGCCCTATCTTTATACTGGTGTTGTTGTTAATTGTGAGCAAGCCAGCTTCGACTTACGGTATGGTGTAAATGTTTGACCTACGACCTCGAGTTCGAATCTCAGTCTGCTGCTCAGCCACGGAAACCCACTGGATGACCTCGGGAAAGCCACACTCTCAGCCTGGCTCTTGGAAGAAGATGTGATCTGAGAAGCTTTGCTGCTTCCATTGAATGTTCCTCGGAGGAAGGAAAATAGCAAACCTTCTCAGAACAGATCTTCTTCTAAGAGCCAGTGTGATCTCAGCATTTGAGCTAGGATGCTGGGAGACCAGGATTTAACCCCCCCACTCAGCTATGGAAACCAACTGGGTGACATTGGGCAAGTCAAATGCTCTCAGCCTCAAAGGAAGGCAATAACACACCTTCTCCATTTTGGAGAAGAAAACATATAAGTCAGAGTTGACTTGAAGGCACGCAGTAACACGAACAAAGGCACAAGAAAAAAGATCTTGAGTTATCAAGTCCCGGTTGGGCAATCCCACCACATGTGCTGGTAGGTGCCACCAAGCCAAAATTCCCACCAAAGTGCACATCGACTCTTTCTGCAGCCAACGCCACTTGCCACAAGCCAAGTTCCTCGTCAGGCTGACGAGCCGCTTAATTAAATGACTTGTCAGGCACTGTAATTTATCGCCAGGCTCCAAGTCAAAGGAGACGTGACGTGGACGGACAGGTAAGAAGGCTGCTGCCTCGGTCGCAAGATTCAGCCGGCGCTCCTCCCGGTTCCGCTTCCAGCCAGAGAGGAAAAACCCAGCGACCTCA
Organism: Ctenosaura bakeri; assembly: GCA_948474755.1. Classification (NCBI taxonomy): domain Eukaryota; kingdom Metazoa; phylum Chordata; class Lepidosauria; order Squamata; family Iguanidae; genus Ctenosaura; species Ctenosaura bakeri. The sequence goes on along the minus strand of CAOLHI010002660.1, from coordinate 185,109 downwards.
GACACACAAGCCGGCCCATCGCCGGCATGGCCTCCAGGAAGTTTTGCAAGTTGGGATTCTCTCCTCTGTCCTCAATCCTGAGATAGGGCTCAAAGCCACAAAGATTTCAAGAGAGGCAAAAGTCTGATAGGGAGATCTAGGAGAACAACTTTTAGGCAGGAGTGATATGACAGTGCAGCGCAGTGGTTTGAAAGTTGGACAAGGACCCTAAAAGTCCTCCAGAAGTAATTTCCCCAGGCATTGCCTCCATAGAAGTTATTTTATTTGCTCACAGTGTTTGCATACTGTCCAAACTGCCTTGGGTGGTTTTGTCAAGCAAGAAAGATAACCAAATAACCATCCAAATAACCAATTGTTCCGTGCCTTCAAGCCATTTTTGACTTATGGCAACCCTACAGCAAATCTATCACAGGGTCTTCTTGGCCAAATTTATTCCGAAGATGTTTGTCATCCTCTTCCTCTGAGGCTGAGAGATTGTGACTTGTCCTAAGTAACCCAGTGGGTTTCCACAACCGAGCAAGGATTTGGACCTTGGTTTCCTGAGTCCTAGCCCAACGCTCACACGACTACACAAGGTGGGCTCTCCCGCTGCTCGAGTACAGCCTGTGAAAGGAAGAAGCAGTGGAGATATCCCAGGCCATTTCCGCACTACGCTGTTGTAGTGCTATCATTCCACTTTCAACCTCCTGTGGAATTCTGGGGTTTGTAGTTTACTGAGGCCAAAGAGCTCTCTTGGCTAAGAATTCCAGATGCCCCTCTTTAAACCGCAAACCCCAGCGTGGCACAGGATGTTGAAAGTGGAATAATATTGTTATAACAGTGTAGTGCGGAGATGGCCATAGAATCATTAAGCTGGAAGAGACCCCAAGGGACCCCCAAAGTCCAATCCCCTTCTGCCATGCAAGAAGACGCCATCAAAGCATTCTCAACAGATGACCTCCGCTTAAAAACCTCCAGAGAAAGAGATTCGGCTACACTCCCAGGCAGGGCATCAAACCCTTCTTATTGTCAGGAAGTTCTTCCTAATCTTTAGGTGGAACCTCTTTGGGTTAAATTAAGACAGACCTTGGAGGCAGAATTTTTCCATGGAGAGGGGCTTCTTTTCTTTCTCTCTGTACCTTAAGACAGTCACAGTAAGAGACAACAGTTCCCTCTCCTTCCCAGCCCCTCCTCGGAGGAATAAACCCAGCACTTGCATCTGCCAGCTTTTTATTTAAAATTCCCTAAGGCTTCATCACCTTCTTAATTTATTCTGCCTCGCTCAGCAGGAAAGTGAAGCTAAGAGGTGGGTGTAGGTTGGGATCCTGTCCCGAAACAAATGAGGTCATACAAAGCAAAGGGAACCCAACTTCGTGACTTTGGCTCCTTTGGATTTCGTCACCAAAGCACGTTCCCAGGCCTTACAAATGCAACGAGATGCTTCGAAGACACACGGGCAATGCTCCAGGGGAAGATCCTAGGAGCTAATATCCCAAATATCCACGTTATGCACCTATCCAAGACTAGCCGACAGGGGGGAAAATCCAGACTTTGGAAAAATGTACTACAGTCATCCCTCTACATTTGTTAGGGTTAGGGGATCAGGACCCCTGTGAAAGTGGAAAAAACATGAATAACTCTAGTTCAATCCTGCCGGGCTCCATGGTTGACTCAGCCATCCATCCTTCCGCAGGTCGGTAAAATGAGTACCCAGCTTGTTGGGGCCATGTATAGAAATACATGCTATTTGTAAGTTGTTTGCCACCTCGATCCATATGGAGAGGTGGGATACAAATAAATAATAATAACAATAATGTATGATCACTCTATTCAACCCACTGTGGATTCCTTTAAAGCACTAGGATTCCTTCCCAAGGCAGAAGTGGGGGGGCTGGTGGGGCCTCCAGATACCTCCCCTGCCACCCCACACCTTTTTAAATAGAGACTTACAAACCTTGTTCGCAGTTTCTCAGCCTCGCAAGGCTTGCAGTCCCTATTAAAAACGGCACACGGAGGCCGCAGAGGCGAAAACCAATAATCCACGAATAATCAAATCCGCAAAAGCGAAAGCCACAAATGTGGAGAGCTGACCGCACAACGTCCAGAGTCCTCCAGGGAATGTGGCCAACATGTCGGGGAAAAGGCTGTGTTTTGAGATTTGCAGCCCCCCAAAAAGTGACTTTTCTAAGAACAAATAATGCTAGAATAACATACCCTCTAACTTCCCAATTTGGAAGGGACGGTCCCCATTCACCCTCTGTCATCCCATGTTCTCAGATGCTTTTAAAATGCCCAAGTTTCTCTCTCTTCCTCCTCCCACTTTCCTCCTTTGTCCTAAGCTCACTTCTATTGTTGCCAAGCGAGTCCAGAGTGCAAAACTAGTTTGCCGTCATCCCAGTCAGCAAGGAGAAGAGGGCCGAATCCGGCTCTTCCCATTAGCCTCAGGCAAAAGCAAACTGCGGCAGCCTCTCCTCGCTTGTGCGTTCTTCCTCACCAAGAACTTTGGACATCTTGGCCACGCTCAAACCTTGCATGGCCACACATATCCCAAATTTCACTTGTGAAACGCCGGAGGACATCCTCTCCTGGATCTTTACTTTCCCCAAGAGAGCATCCAGATTAAAAAAGACAAGCACCCATTGCTTGGTTTTATAAACTGTGCAAAATCCGATGTCTTTTTTTGGCACAGGGCTGAGGAATTCTCTCGTTTCGGCCTCCCAGTTCAGAGCGCATACAGGAAATACTCGAACCGAGAAACAGGGGAAATCTTTACAAGATCAGAAGTTATTCCTACCGAAATGTGTTATAAGGATCATGGGGAGAGGATGGAGGAAGCAGATCGAATATGGTGCCCAGGCACGTTTTAGAGCGAGGTTAAAAAAAATGCCCATTTTAAAAATATTAAATTAGAAAGAAAAACTAAAAAGGAAGCGCTGTGGCACCTCAAAATAAACCCATTTATTTAGTCTGGATTGCAAGCCACTTCCTCCGAAGCATCGACGAGGCTTTTTTTTTTTTAATTTTAAAAAAGTTACCACCAGCTCTGGCTTTGCAGGTCGAATTGGACGCACAAAAATAGAAGCACTGTCTTTCCCTGGTCCCCTTAAGCCCTTTGCCGCACCAGACGAGAAAGTCAAGCCTTGTAAACACAGTTGGAAGAGGCCTCCGTCTCTCTCTTTTCGATAAATAAATAGAAACATGGTCACATGGGGTGTGTGTGTGTGGATGTGGATGTGGGAAGGATATAGTTAGTAGCTTATAACCTCTCTAAGAGGTGTCAGCTGCTGCAACACAAGGAAGCAAAATTGGGGAGGCTGAGAGTGACGGAAAAACTACCTTGCCCCCCAATCCAATCCTCGATCCCCCCAATTTTTTGCCTTGGGCAGGACATTTGACCCCAACTGCCCAAAAGGAGGCAGTTTGACCATCCAAGGAAGAAAATTCAGAGCTTGGGCATATATTTTTTTCCCCCTTTTCGTAGAGACTACAATTCCCAGAATCCAAGGGACTAGGGGATTATGGGAGCTGTTGTCCAAGGACTGTTTTTTTTTTTCCAGGAGGGTTGGGGAGAAACCTCCTCCTCCGTTGCTCACCGCCACCGAATCCAGTTTGTATACATACAGTGTGGGTTCAAAGAATATTTTTAAAAAACCCAGGCAATAGCAAAATAAAATAAAATGCAGGTTAAAGACTTTACCAGCTTGTTAAATGACCCGAATGATTTTTTTTTTAACCCACCTCTCTGTTCATTGTTTGCCAATTCGGTACATCAATCATCAGAACATGAACCCCGAACTTTTCCTTTAGTGCCATCCTCTGGCTTGACTAGTCGCCTAGCCGTGATTTCCACTCACCATCGGCGATTAGGTGCGTGGCTATTTTCAGGCATGTTCCATCCCCACTTACAGGACATAATCTTCACCGGGGCTGATTATGGCTTAGCTTTGGAAGTTGGTGAAAAAGAACACAGAGCTCTTCCTTGGAATACAGGACATCTAGTGCTCCTAAGTGCCTAAAAGGTACCTTGCCAAAAAGGAAGCCACAGTCAGCATCCCGCCGGTCAATATCAATTAGAAAACGTGTCTTTCGGAGCGCATGTCTCTTTCTTAGAGACACACAGAACTACACTGAGGGGCAGTTTATTCCCAACACAACAATCTGTTGCTCAGAGTTACATCTGGAAGGTACTGGGTTCAAATCTCAATCCAATCACGGCTTCCAACCCAAGCAACCAAGCTGCACATCCCGGACTCGACTGTCCCCCTCTGTAAAATGGGCACAAGCCCATCCCGCGGGATATACAAGCCAACAAGAGGCCAGGCCTGAAGACAAACCGGGAAAAGTTCTCCTCTAAAGCGAAAAAGCAAACACAAAAAAACACCACCCCCAAAATAAGAGCCTTGCATATATTTCGTCCAGGCTTGGAGTCACCAAATAAACATCGAAGTACATTCTCGCTCCATCGTTGTGCAACACCGGCCGTACCCTTGTGCAAATCTTTCCATGAGCTCAACAGCCTCTTGGACTGCAATTGTAAACATTTTGTCCCATAGGATGAAGAACTGGTTCCGATCCGATCCTTTCACCAACAGCCCCCCTCTCCTACCCTAAACAGTCCCTCCTCCAGATCTACCCCCAGTCCAGCCTCCCCTTAAAACAAACCTATCTTTTTTTTAAAAAATCAGGATATAAAGATGTCACATTTGCATTTACACGGATTCGGTCCCATCCGAAGAAGGAGAAAAGGAAAAGGAAGCACATCAAACCCTTTCCCAAAAACTTTAAAAAAGCAGAAGCTGGGTTTTTTACCTCCCCTGGGCATTCAGCTGAACCAAAAAAGAGATTTAAGCCCGATCTAACTCAAAGGGACTTGCTCCGGAGTAGATCCATCGAGATCCATCACGGATCCATCGAGATCCATCATGGATCCATCATGGATCCACCGAGATCCATCCTCTACCCTCTTGGGAAGGAGTTTACGCTTCCCTGGCGCACCCAGGGGTTTCCTTACCCTCTCCAAACCTCTCTATTTTTAACTGGGGGGAGATGCGATCCAGAATCCAAGCGATCCTAAAGATGTGCGCGTTCTTTTGGGGCGGGGGGGGCCAAGGAGGGGAGGCGAGCGGGATGAGACTTAAATCGATATATAAATAAAAAAAAAACTGCAAGGTATTCGCGGTGTCCATCGCCAAGGCTGGGAACACAGGGCCGTCACGTCTCCTGCAGCTCGCTCGCAGCGCGCCACCGCCGCAAGCCTCCCTCTGCCCTCCTCCTCGCTGCCAGCCCTCCCCCACATCCCAACTCCTGGGCCCCGATCCAGCCCCCGATCTCCCCCAGGGGAGGGCTCCGAGCCGCCCAGGAGGGATCCGACCCTCTCTCCCCCCTCCTCCTCCTCCTCGGCGCCCCTTTGCGCTTCCCAAAACCCTCCTGCCAAAGAAGTTCCTCGTTGCGCAGGGAGGGATGCGAGCGATCCAACGCGTGGGACAAGCAAAACGCCCCCAGGAAACCGACTTGGCTTAAGTTGCGCCCCCTCCCCTAAATGGCAGAGATTCCCTTTCTAAAACGAGGAGTTAGAAATAAATTAAATCTCAGGCTCACCTGCACCTGCCCAGCGATCCAGCTCCCCCGGTCTCTCCAAGGCGATCCAGCTCCCCCTGGAGCGATCCAGGCTCTCCCCTCCACTCCCTCCCCCTTTCTCCCGACTGCTCCCCTCCTCCCCTCCTGGGAGCCCCCCCTTTATATAGCCCCCCCAAGGCCAGCCCCTTCGGCCTCTGATGGCCACCCCAGCTGGCCAATGCCTGCGCCCCGGCCCCTAGCAACACCCAGCCGGTTGGCCGCCCGCGGCCGCAGCCCCTTTCTCCGAGGGGCCAATGGGAGGACGCGGGGGGCGGGGCTCCGAGGGCCCCCTCCCTCCGGCTGGAGGGGGCGGGGCCACAGCTGGGCGGCCGGGCGGCCAATAGGGAGCGCGGAGGCCCCGCCAGCATGGGAGGTGGGAGGGAGGATAACAAACAGAACGCGGGGAGCCTTAAAGGCGCAGGCGGCGGCGAGGGCATAGCACGTTGCGCGACAAACCCCCGTCCTCCCCAGACGCATCGGGCCGTTTCCGCACTCCACTGTTATAGCGCGATGATTCCACTTCCCACCTCCGATGGGATTCTGGGGTTTGCAGTTTAGGGCCTTGGAGGGCTTTGTGATTTCAGCACAAACTGCAAACCCCAGGATCCCATCGGAGGTGGGAAGTGGAGTCATAGCACTATAATGTGGAAATAGCTTAGGTGCGAGAGGGAAAGTTTACAAGAGCCAGAGAGGGAAAGTGTGCAATGCTGCAAGTGACTGCAGGCTCCCTGGCCACTGGTTGTGTTGGCTGGGGATGATGGGAGTTGCAGTGCAATAAGTCTGGAGGGCCTCGCCTGCCCTTGGTTTGCAAGCCTAACAAGCTCAATTTTTGTCTCTGGCATCTCCTGTGGTGCCCAGTAGATGAGCTGCCTGTTGCAAGTGACACTTAGTGCCTGCGATGGGGGATTTTAGGGCCTTTCCACACTACCCAGCTCTTGCTGGGATTTGCAGTTTAGGGAAGGGATAGTTAGAATTCTCAGCCAAGACTACAAACCCTAAGAACAGGTCCTAAGAACAGGGACAGCCACTAAGGGTCTTTCCACACCAAGAAACTATTGCTACGATTCCACTTTGAGGCCCCTCCCTCAACTGCAAACCCCAGGATTCTATACCATGTTGAAAGTGGAATCATAGCAGTATAAGGGTCTAGTGCAGAAAGGGCCATCATGAGTGCAGTCAGAAGGAACTGATGTGCAAGAAAGGGACAGACCATGACTGTAATGACCTTAAACCACAATGATTATGAAGCAGAAGGTGAATGGGAAACCAGACATTCTTTGTGGCATCGATGCGCTGATTAAGTCATGTACCGTGCGGAGGAAGCTTTCTCGCTTCAAGACGGGGCAGAAATGAGAAGCAAACTTCAAGTGGTTTTGACAGCCCTCCACATTTGTGAGTTTAATTTTTGCAGATTTGATTATTGACATGGATTATTTGCCGTCCCCTCTGCTGTTTCCCTGTATAAGGACTGCTAGCCTTGTGAGACTGAGACACGTGGCCCTTTCCGCACTAGCCTGTTATAGTGCTATTATTCCACTTTCAACCTCCTATGGAATCCTGGGGTTTGCATTTTAGGGAGGGGCCTTTAGAATTCTCAGCCACAGAGCTCTTGGGCCTCAGCCAACTACAACCCCCAGAATTCCACAGGAGGTTGAAAGTGGAATAATAGCACTATAACAGGCTGGTGCGGAAATGGCCACTGTGAATGAGGCTTGTAAGTCCCTCTTAAAAATGGTGTGGGGCAGCAGGGGAGGTGGCCGTCAGCCCCACCAGCCCCCCACTTCTGCCTTGGGAAGGAACCCCGATGCCCCAAAGGAATCCGTGGTGGGTTGAATATGCTGATCATACATTTTTGTGTGTTGAATATGGTTTGGGAAGGCCTAAAGTTATTCACATTTTTTTCCACGTTCATGGGGGTCCCGTGCCCCTAACCCTAGCGAATGTGGAGGGGTTAATGTATATTGCTCTAGCATGGCCCTCTTGAAAACAGAGAGAGGCACCTCTTTGGAGACCAAAGTCATCAGACTACACCTCCCAGCGTCCTTCACCCTTGGAAAAACAGAGAGAGGCACCTCTTTGGAGACCAAAGTCATCAGACTGCACCTCCCAGCATCCTTCACCCTTGGAAAAACAGAGAGAGGCACCTCTTTGGAGACCAAAGTCATCAGACTGTACCTCCCAGCGTCCTTCACCCTTGGAAAAACAGAGAGAGGCACCTCTTTGGAGACCAAAGTCATCAGACTGTACCTCCCAGCGTCCTTCACCCTTGGAAAAACAGAGAGAGGCACCTCTTTGGAGACCAAAGTCATCAGACTGTACCTCCCAGCATCCTTCACCCTTGGCTATACTGGCAAAAGCCAGTACGACTTCCAAGGCAAGGCGGTCCACCGCCTTCCCAACCTGGATTTCAGCCAAAGATGGGAAATGTTCTTTGCCCTGATCAGGTTCAATTATGGAGGAATTCTTGAGGGCCGCGTCCCAGCGGTGGGTGGAGCCCAAAAGCAAGAGGGGGCCCCCCAAAATGCATACAGAAATTGCTTCCTTTTCTTTAACATGGAGTAAGCCAACGTCTGTACAAGACAGCATAGTATAGCGGTTGGAGCATTGGATTACGACCCTGGAAACCCACCAGGCGGAGTCACACACTCTCAGCCCCAGAAAAACCGGTGATAGCTTGCTGGAAATGAATTGAAGGCAAGCAACAGCGTGAAACAGAAGCTGTAGCAAGCTTGTTTTCTGCTTCTTCAAAGAATAGGGCCATTTCCGCACTAGCCTGTTATAGCGCGATGATTCCATTTTCAACCTCCTCTGGAATCCTGGGGTTTGCAGTTTCGGGAGGGGCCGGCCGGATGTCCTTTGAGGTCTCTTCCAACTCTATAGGGGCCGGCCCCTCCCGAAACTGGAAACCCCAGGATTCCAGAGGAGGTTGAAAGTGGAATCGTCCCGCTATAACAGGCTAGTGCGGAAATGGCCCAGGACACAGACCTGCAGACTTCAAGAGAGGAGATCCCTCCTCCAAGGACTTGAAGAATCAGAGCCAACAAGCCCACTCTGATCCATTTGGATCACCTCCTGCTTCGCCAGCCCTGGATCTGTGCCCCAAAGGCCTTGAGCCTCTGCTTGTATCAAAACAATCCTGCGGAACATGAAAGTAACATAGTCCAAGTAATGTTGTTACTTGTAACTCACTGTTTGTTTGCACCAAGCAGGGCGACAAAGTGACCCTTTAAAAGCAACAGGGGGAAAAAAAACATCACCAAGAACGTGACTAGTGTTACGGTTTCTTGTTCTTTGCAAAAGTTGCTTGGAAAGTCAGTTTGATATAACGTTTCTCAGGCTTAATGCCATCCTTGTATCAGAAAAAAAGGAACAGGTAGTACCTTCTTAGGGCCTTTCCGCACTGCATAATTATTGCACTATGATTCCACTTTGGCTACCAAGGCTGCTTCTGATGGAATGCTGGAGTTTGTAGTCTTGGGAGCTACTGGAGCTCTCTGGCTGAGAATTCTAAATATTCCTCCCTAAACTTTTAGGTTTTAGCTGGGTTGGTGGGTGGGAGGATTGTGTATGTTTTTAATGTTTTTTAATGTATTTTAATGGATAATGTATTTCATGCTGTTCGCCGCCTCGACCCATGTGGAGAGGCGGGATCAAATAAAATACAATAATAATAAAATAATAATAATAATAAAATAATAATAATAATAATAATAATAATAATAATAATAATAATAATAATAATAATAGACTTAATAATAGACTTCCGAGGGACTCCGGCCATTTCCGCACTGCCCTGTTATAGCGCGATTATTCCACTTTCGACATCCGATAGAATGCTGGGGTTTGCCATTTAGGGAGGGGCCTTTGAGGATGTTTTACCCTGTAACTTGCAGTTTAGTAATAATAATAATAATAATTATTATTATTATTACTAAACTGCAAGTTACAGGGTAAAACATCCTCAAAGGCCCCTCCCTAAATGGCAAACCCCAGCATTCTATCGGATGTCGAAAGTGGAATAATCGCGCTATAACAGGGCAGTGCGGAAATGGCCGGAGTCCCTCGGAAGTCTAGAATGTCCCTCTCCTTGATTTTTTGGTTCAGACAAGCTTTTAAAACTGAAGGCTTTTAAAGAAAGGGCTCTAAGAGTGTGCTGCGCTCTTTTAAATTGTGATTTCCCCCCCCCTTCTTTTTAACGCGTTTGCTTTGCATTATTTTATTACGGCTAGTAGCCGAATTCTATTTTAATGTTGACTTTTTGTATATTTGCAATTCGACGGAAATGATTTGAATGGGTAAGCCACCCTGAGCCCCAATCTTGGGGGAAAGATGGGATGTAAATAAAGACGGTGAACGGTGAGCGCAGGTTTATATGGTAACCGAGCCTGAATGCATTTTCCCCAAACCCGACTTTCTTGAATCAGAAGCTGGAAGGAAAGGCAAGAGGTTTTGTGAGAAGGGAAGGAAGGTTGAGAGAGGCATCGCTTCGGTGAACACACATGCAAACACGTTTCGGCTCTGCTGTTATTTCTTGTCAAGCAGGTTTCTGAAACAATTAAAAAAAAAACAGCGACCTTTGCTTCTCCGAAGTGCAAAGGTGAGAATACAGACCAGTGAACTCTGCTGTCCCCTCTGCTGTTTCCCTGTATAGGGACTGCTAGCCTTGTGAGGCTATGGCCATTTCCGCACTAGCCTGTTATAGCGCGATGATTCCACTTTCAACACCCCTCTGGAATCCTGGGGTTTGCAGTTTCGGGAGGGGCCGGCCGGATAACCTTTGCTTATCCGAAGTGCAAAGGTGAGAATACAAATCGGTGAACTCTTTGAGAAATAAGCCCATTTCCATTCTTTCGGCAGTGTATCCCTGTCTCTCACTGGACTGGGGATGATGGGGGCGGAGATCCATTTAGAGAAGCCTTGTCTACTTGGTTAAGAGTTTAACTAACTGAGACCATGGTGGGTTACAGCGGTGTTCTCCAAACTTCTGGCATCCACATGGACGGCAAGCCCCATCGTCCTCCACGTGCTGGCTGGAGGTCAGGAAAGTTATAGCTCAACATGGAAGGTGGAGACCAGACGGGGGCAGTTGGCCCCAAATGATCAATTTAATTGTAAAGCCACGTCATTTTTATTCACTCCAAGGATATCTTCAGTTTCACTCAACCAGCTCAGGGCAGCGTGTCTGTTTTCCCTTTGCTTCCATTCGCCGTCATAACAACATCCCTGCGAGGTAAGCTGGGAGAGAGCACGTGACCGGTCCAAGGTTATCCGGTGAGTTTTCGTGGCTACGTGGAGACTTGAGCCCACTTCTCCAAAGTCCTGGGCCATCTCTGCACTAGACTGCTATAGTGCTGTTATTCCACTTTCAACATCCTATGGTTGTTACTTTTAAAGCCCCGCATGGTTTGGGTCCAGGTCGGCTATGGGGCTGCTTTCAGCCATTTAATCCAGCCCATACTCTGCTTTGGTTAGACCCCATCTTGAATACTGTGTCCAGTTCTGGGCACCCCAATTCAAGAAGGACATGTCAAGCTGGAGCAAGTCCAGAGGAGGGCGACCAAAATGGTGAGAGGCCTGGAAGCCATGAAGCCCTCTGAGGATAGACTGAGAGAGCTGGGGATGTTTAGTCTGCAGAAGAGAAGGTCCAGAGGGGACATGATAACATTGTTTAAATATTTGAAGGGATGACATGTAGAGGAAGGAGAGGGCTTGTTTGCTGCTGCTCCAGAGACCAGGACAAGGAGCAATGGATTCAAGCTGAAGGAAAGGAGATTCCACCTGAACCTTGGGAAGAACTTCCTGATGGTCAGGGCTGTCCGGCAGTGGAATCAGCTGCCTCGGAGTGTGGTGGAGGCTCCTTCCTTGAAGGTTTTTAAGCAGAGGCTGGATGGCCACCTGTCGGGAGTGCTTTGAGGGTGTTCCTGCACGGCAGGGGGTTGGACTGGATGGCCCCTGGGGTCTCTTCCAACTCTACATTTCTATGATTCTATGAAAGGAGATTCCAGCTGGACCTCAGGAAGAACTTCCTGATGGGTCAGAGCCGTCCGGCAGTGGACTCTGCTGCTGCCTCAGTGGAGCGTGGTGGAATCTCCTTCTTTGGAGGTTTTTAAACAGAGGCTGGATGGCCACCTGTCGGGAGTGCTTTGAGGGTGTTCCTGCATGGCAGAATGGGGTTCGACTGGATGGCCCCTGGGGTCTCTTCCAACTCTACATTTCTATGATTTTATACATTCAAGTCCTGTGGATGGCATTTACTCCAATCAGCCACGACCAGTCTGGTCACCCCCGCAAATTGTGGCATAACCTGCCGGAAGAGATTCGACAGCCTGGATACACCGTCTGCATTTAAAACAGCTTTAAAGACTGATTTCTTTGGGTAGGCCTAGCCAGATGGGAGATCGTTTTAAATTAGGAATTGTTTTTAGTAGGTATGCTTTCAAAAAAAATGACATTGTGTTCCTGATTGTGTATTTTTAATTATGGTTTTTACAATGTATTTATATGTTGGTCAGTTTTATTTCTTTGTTCCTTGCCTCAATTCCTAGGGAGAGCAGGGTAAGAATTCATAATAGTGTGATTCAAGTCTAGTTGATGGTACTTAGACCATTTCCGCACTAGACTGTTATAGTGCTATTATTCCAGTTTCAACATCCTATGGAATCCTGGGGTTTGCAGTTTAGGGAGGGGCCCCAAAGGATTCCACAGGATGTTGAAAGGGGAATAATAGCACTGTGCGGAAATGGCCTTAGTTCTGACTTGGCACAAGACAAATCTCTTTTCTTTTCTTTTCTTACTTTCCAATTAAAGTTGTCTGCAGCCTAAAACCCACTGGCTCCTTTCCAAAACCTATAACATTTAGCCAAGGAGGGGGAAAAAAGAGTTCTGTGGTTTACATGAAGCTTGCAATCTTTTAAAAAGAACGAATCATCAATGCCTCCAAAGGAAAGCAGAAGGAGAGTCTTTCCCTTGAAGTGCTTTTTAAAAACACTCTGCAGGGCAAATGAGCAGATATTCTGTATCAAGGACAAGGAGCAAAGCTGGAGAAAGGAATCACCTCCTTGAGGTCTAGTGACATGCCCTCTTGAATGACCCTCTGAAATTTTAATGTCAGGTTTTGTCAACACATGCCGCTTTCCTACAGTGAGCCTTTCGAGTTTTGGACAACACAGCTAACAGCAGTAAATTCTTGTGTTGTTAACAAAATAGTAAAGTACTGTTGTGATGCTTTCTGTTTTCATTGTGGAAAGATTTGAGATCCTGTGCCTCTAATTCCCCAAACTATTTTGTTCAGTACCTGTCACGTTCCCCCATATTCCCCAATCCAATCTGTATTCGGAGTAATTACCGTACAGAGGTTGGGTTCCGGAGGGAATACCCTGCCTTCCTCCTTGCTGCTAGGCCTCGTCTCCATAGCAATCGGCCTATTCAAGACAGGCACAGTTGACTGAGGCCCAAGAGCTTTCTGGCGGAGAATTCTACAGGCCCCTCCCTAAACTTCTTCGGCAGCCAATCATATGAGGTCTTCGCCTGACACAGACAAACTTTGACTTTGATATATTAGATTAATATATTTATGCACTACTTTTCTCACCTGCCAAAAATGAGTTTTAACTACATCCTTGCTCCAGGTATTCAGCAATTTCTGCAGCCCACAGAGTAACTTGGATACTGATCCTAGTATTCTCTGACACTTCTCAAATGAAAACCAGGACTTGTGAGTCCAAGCAACGTCAGAGGGTTGCCAAGATGGGAAATGTTATTAATGAAAAAGAGCCGACGAGCTAGGAGAGGCTGCAGTGCTTTGCTTTTGACTGATCTTACTGGGAAGGGCAAGATTTGACTCCCTACTCTCCTTTCCCCTGCAAACTACTTTTGCACTTTGAATCCAGTTTGTCGCAACTAAAGTAAGCTGAGGGAGAAGGGGGAAGGAGGGGAGAGAGAGAAAAAACTGGGACATTTTAAAAATTGCAGAAAAAGTGGGATGATTATTTGGGACCATCCTTGTCAAACCAGAGTTTCTGAGTTTCTTTTACCTTGAAAAAACTCTGATGAGCTATTTGATGGTATTGTGGTACAGTAGTTCAAGTGCTGGATGGGAACACTGGGAGGCACGAGTTCGAATCTTTGCTCAGCCACAAAAGCTTATTGGGTGATCTTGGGCAGGTCACACTTACTCAGCCTCAGAGGAAGGCAACGACGAACCTCCCCCTTGCCAAGAAAACCCTGTGATAGGATTGCCGTAAGTCAGAAATGACGGTCGCAAAGCAGCGGCGACAACAACAACCCCATTTTTTAAAAGGTGCACTTAAAACTAAGGTCCAATATGAGCTGGAACTGTCCACACAACTGGGATCTCTTGATCTTTCTGATCTGCTTTGCAAAATGGCTCAACGTTTCAACCGGGCTCGCGGCAACCATACAGCAATATTGTTAAATATTTTCTGCTAGATCTTCTCTGCCCTGGATACACTTTTGTGGTTGCAACCTTTGAAGGTAACACCCTCTCCTGAGTTGCACGCTTTGTGCAAAAATGCTTTGGAGAGGTGCTGCTCAAAGGCTCAGTGCTGATCCACAAACTTTCACCATCATCCCCAACCACTATCTCTCAATCCAGCCTCCATCAGAGGGCTGTTGCGAGGATAAAAATGGGAATGGAGAAGAAAAATGCATACATAGTTTGAACTTATCAGAGAAATGAGGGGGTAATATTGCAATAAAATATGCAAGCACTGTTAAATTTATCAGGAGCCCTATTCTATTTTTTTTAAGGTGAAATGAGCTTAAAATTTGGGGGCAATTGATGAATAAACTCAAGACCAGACTTAGGAAGCATGCTCCTTGTCCTGCTTATTTTACTACATTTCTCACTATCTTTCTTGGATAAATTTAACAGTGTTTGCATATTTTATTGCAATATTACCCCCTCATTTCTCCGACAAGTTCAAACTATGTATGCATAGTTTCTTGGGGGACATGTGGCTGGACAGCAGTACGTGTGAAAGGGATCTGGGAGTCTTCATAGACCACAAGCTGAACATGCACCAGCAGTGTGATGCGGCAGCCAAGAAAGCCAATGCAATTCTCGGCTGCATCAATAGGAGTATGGTGTCTAGATCGAGGGAGGTACTGGTACCACTCTACTCTGCTTTGGTTAGACCTCATCTTGAATACTGTGTCCAGTTCTGGGCACCCCAATTCAAGAAGGACATGGTCAAGCTGGAGAAGTCCAGAGGAGGGCGACCAAAATGGTGAGGGGCCTGGAAGCCATGCCCTATGAGGATAGACTTAAGAGAGCTGGGTCTGTTTAGTCTGCAGAAGAGAAGATTAAGAAGAGACATGATGTCCATGTTTAAATATTTGAAGGGATGCCATGTAGAGGAAGGAGAGGGCTTGTTTTCTGCTGCTCCAGAGACCAGGACAAGGAGCAATGGATTCAAGCTGCAGGAAAGGAGATTCCACCTGAACCTCGGGAAGAACTTCCTGGCAGTCAGGGCTGTCCGGCAGTGGAATGTGCTGCCTGGGAGTGTAGTGGCGTCTCCTTCCTTGGCGGTTTTTAAGCAGAGGCTGGATGGCCATCTGTCAGGAGTGCTTTGAGGGTGTTCCTGCATGGCAGAAGGGGGTTGGACTGGATGGCCCCTGGGGTCTCTTCCAACTCTACATTTCTGATTCTGATAACCTCCAGCCTCCAGTTTGCAATCTGAAAGGCACGATAGAAGAGGAATAAAGGGGTGGGCAGGGAGAAGGAACACAAATAGGCTCAAAGAAGAGCTCTTAAAGCTGCAGTTGTCCAGCCACCAACAAAAACAAGGACAGAAAGGATGATAGAAACGCTGCGCTAGAAGAGAGAAGACAACACAACTCCAACAGCCCACAATTCATTCAGGTGGCTTCTAGCCTGCTGGAGTTCCTGCTCAGGGCTTTCTGTTATTTATTTCAAACATTGTTTCTGGGAGCTCTCTTGTACTTTTGCATCCAGGCGTGTTTCAGAGATTTAAAAACATCCAGATAAAACACATCCACTAGGTACGTGTCCTCACGACGCAATGCCACGCAGCGAGACGGTTCAGATTTTTTGGCAGAGCGCCGCAGGGTTTCTCGGAGGCCGAAGGAGCATCTGGGGCTTCTGAAAAACAACAGCCGCGCTGCATTGCAGATCCTGCATCACTCCCAGCCAAAAAGCCTGGAGAGAAATCTTCTCTCCTGGATGAATTTTAAATACACAGAGAGGGAGCCCAGAAATGTGGGAAAATGAGATTACGCTGCTCTCTGGTGGCACAGGCAATGATTGCAGCCAAAGCAAACATCTGGATGATGTGCAAAGCAAAAAATCTTTGGTTCTTCTGAAATGCGGGCACCTCGTCATGACAAGCCCCCCTTGCCGTGGCTGCAAAGACAATCCAGAAGTGCTGGCAATTGTACAAACCCTGATCGACAAATTGGGCCAAGCCGTTTTCCGCACCACCGGAAGCCGCTGTTTTGCAAAGTTGTTTTCGGGAAGGACCGCCAAGTCGACCTCCACTTATGGCGACCTTATGGAAGAGACGTTTCTTCCTCTTTTCCGGCTGCTTTCCACCTTACCAAGCATGGTGGTCTTTTCTGGTGTCTTGTCTTCTCACGAGATGGCCAAAATGCGACGGCCTGTTTAGTTATCTTGGCTTCCAGGGAGCGTTCAGGCTTGTTCTCGCACCCGTCCGTTTGCCTTTTGAGCAGTCCGGGGTAAAGGTAATGGATCTTCATTTCCCATTCAAGGCCAAGCCAGCCCAAATGCTATAACATGGCAACGGGGAAAATGCACAACGGTGTTTTTGGGGAGAGGGGATCCATCCCCACCGTCTCAACTACCATGAGGATTATAACTAATTTCAGAAGGAAAAGGGAACTGTGAATGGGGTTATAGCAACAGTTGTCCATCCTAATGAATAATTCCTGGGATTTCAACCCAGTCAGCCCTGACTCCTCTAGAACACTGATAAAGAGTTTGGGGACTCAAAAGGCAAAAATGTGTTGCTGATACCTTTACAGGTTTGCTTCATACATTCATGCACCATTAAGAGTTTTCTTCTGAGTGCCTGCTTTGTTACTGGAATTTGTCATCCAGTTGACTTTACGGAATCATAGAATTGGAAGAGACCCCACAGGCCATCCAGTCCAACCCCCTGCTATGCAGAAACCCACCTCAAAGCACTCCCATCCCGCCTCTGCTTAAAAACCTCCAAAAAAGGAGACTCCACCACACTCCACCAAGGCAGCATCTTCCACTGCCGGACAGCTAGCTCTGACTCACATCAAGAAGTTCTTCCTGAGGCTTAAGGGGAATCTCTTTTCCTGTCGTTTGAATCCAGTGCGCCTTGTCCTGGTCTCTGGAGCAGCCGGAAACAGGCCTGCTCCCTCCTCGACACGACATCCTTTCAAATATTTATTATGGTGACCCTCAGAATGAGAGATCTCCAGGAGTCCTATCATCAACTTCTCTACCCAGATCTTGCAAACTCAGAGCTGCCATGGTTCCCACGAGGGAATCGATCCACCTCTACTGCTATCTTAAAATCACAGAAGAGACCACAAGGACTATCAAGTCCAACTTCCTGCCATGCAGGAATACATCATCAACGCATTCCTGACAGATACCCATCCAGTCTCTGTTTAAAAACCCCCAAAGAAGGAGACTCCACCACACTCTGTTGCAGTGCATTCCATTGTTGAACTGCTCTTACTGTCAAGAAGTTCTTCCTAATGTTTAGATGAGATCTCTTCTCCTGAAGTTTGAAGCCATTGCTCTATGTCCTAGTCTCTGGAGCAGCAGAAAACAGGCTTGTTCCATCCTTTACATGATATCCTTTCAAATATTTAAACATACCTATCATGTGGCCTCTTCTCTTCTCCAGGCCAAACATACCCAGCTCTCTAAGCCTCTCCTCATAGGCTCTTTTTCTCTTCCTTGTCCCTTATTGCCTTCACTTTAACAAGCGTTAACATCCTTTTCCAATGAACTCTTTAAATATCTCAAGGGACTATCATTTCCATTGATTTGGAAACCATGCTTCTATTAATGCAGGCTAAAATAGCGTTCACCTTTTTTTTGCTGCAGCATCACACTGCTGGCTCATGTTCAACTTATGATAAATAAGTAGATTCCACAGGTCTGCTCTAATGGAGATTAGAAATTGGATTTAAGCCAAAGAGACACTTTATAGATTTTTTTTTTAAAAAAATCTCTTTGCAGTTTTTGAAATGCAACAAATCTCACTCCCTCTCTCTCTCTCTTTTTGCTGCAATAGCTGGAAATTATTGCTGAAGAGTAATGAATTCTTTAGAATCGGGCAAACCTGCAGGACAGGTGTGCCATGACACGTCATTTTGTTAGGCACATATAAAAGATATGTTGCCATGGGAAATAAACAACTAACTGCTTTTCCATATAGGAGCATTTAAGGGAACATCCTCACCTAAACAAACAAGCAAAGAAGGTGAGAAAAAAAGACTGTTCTCTTAAAATTAACAACTTTGCAGTTTAGGATTGCAATTTGGAAACAGACACAAGAAAACAAGTTTCTTTTAAGTAGAGAAACAAATGGGTCTGAGGCCAAATCAAGCCTGAACTCTGCCATCAGAAGCCAACATGGCTAAACATGAGAAGACGTGAGTCGCTGGGTAAGCTGATAATGCTAGAAAAGTTAAAGGTGGTAGGAAAAGAGGAAGACTGCATTACAGACAGATGAGAGAGCGAGCATGCTGATCAAATTTGCAGATGACACCAAATTGGGAGAGGTTGCTAATGCACCAGAGGACAGGATCAAAATTCAAAATGAGTTTCAACAGAGAGAAATGTAAGGTCCTGCACCTAGGCAGAAAAAATGGAATGCAGAAATAGGAGACAGGAGGCTGGATAGCAGGACATGTGAAAGGGATCTAGGAGTCTTGATGAACCACAAGCTGAACATGAGTCAGCAGTGTGATGCAGCAGCCAAGTAAGCCGATGCAATTCTTGGCTGCATCAATAGGCATATGGTATCTAGATCAAGGGAAGTAATAGTACTATTCTGCTTCGGTCAGACCTCTTTTGGAATACTGTGTCCAGCTCTGGGCATCTCAATTCAAGAAGGATATTGACAAGCTGGATCATGTCCAAAGGAGGGCGACCAAAATGGTGAAGGGTCTGGAAGCCATGCCCTATGAGGAGCGGCTTAGGGAGCTGGTGATGTTTAGTCTGCAAAAGAGAAGGTTAAGGGAGGACATAATAGCCATGTTCAAATATTTGAAGGGTTGTCATGCCAAGGAGGGAGCAGGCTTGTTTTCCACTGCTCCAGAGACCAGGACAAGGAGCAATGGATTCAAACTGCAGGAAAGGAGATTCCACCTGAACCTCAGAAAGAACTTCCTGATGGTCAGAGCCGTCCAGCACTGGAATATGCTGCTGTCTTGGAGCGTGGTGGAGTCTCTTTCTTCTTTGAAGGTTTTTCAGCAGAGGCTGGCTGGCCGTCTGCCGGAGTGCTTTGATGGGGGTTGCTGTATGGCAGAATGGGGTTGGACTGGATGGCCTCAGGGGTCCCTTCCAACTCTAGGATTCTATGAATCAACCAAGGCAGCCACAGCCCTGAGTCAGCAAGACCTGAGCAGAGATGCATTGGAGATCTCTCATTCATAAGGTTTCTGTAAACCAGAACTGAAAACACCCAAAGACAACAATGTTAGGATATAGGCTGCCTTCCTACAGATCCGACACAGAAACAGTAAGACTGTTTAGCATGCTGAGAGTGTTTTAGCTGATTCTACCCTTATAAATCTTACAAGCCAATAACCCAGCAGGTGATTCCTTCGGAAAGAAACCAGTGGTGGTTAAATTATGGCATTCTTGTAGCAAACAAATTGCAGTTTTCTACAATGGGACAATGAGAAGGTCCGCAAGCACCGAGTTTGCTTTCTGTTTAATGATCGGACTGTCACAAAAACGATGCTAGTGAACTCGGCAATTCTCAACACATATTAAAAGCTCCTGTATTGCAGACAGGCAATACAGATGAAAATTAGCTTTTTTTAAACAAAGCTACTGGATTTATGGAGCCACCTTAAATCTACGTACACGACATATAAAGAGGAAAAAGTTCTTTTATGCTACTGTTTCCCAGCCCCTGATATTTAGAGGAATCTTGCCATCTGAATACAAAACATACATATCCGGCGTTAAAAGGAGTTCAAGTTATTGTGACTATTTTGTACTTGGATAGGAGTGAATCCACATTATGCCCCAAGGCTAACCTGGCTTGAGGCGTGAGAAGAAAATTCAGCCACGTTGAAAAGTGATGCTTTATTTGCTGTATTAATTCTCTGCCCTTCAAAGTTTCTGTGCATCAGAACGGCTCTTAAATGGAGTGTTTCATCTCCGCAGCCAAAAAGAACAGACGCTCAGATGAAGAAAAAGCCTGGCTTTGGAGATTCTGACTCAAAGTCCACATTTCCAGGGAGTATCCTTCCTATGAAGACAATGTTAATTCATAATTAGACGGTACTCAAAATTGCACTTTTCTATGGAAAATAAACACCCGTCCCATGAAGATGGTAGTCCAACCTCACACTTCTAAAGAAAATAAGCATTATTCCTACGATTTGCAAGTCGTTCTCAAAATTGAGCCCAGAGCAATCTTTAATACAACTAGTTGGACCACCCTGAACGGCAAGAAAACGGTTGTCTATATCATGGTAAATAAAGACAGCACATTTATTCAATCTCACGGATGTTCATACCAAGAAAGAAACTAAAATGCCTTCAGTTTGCAGTGGAATTACTCAGTTATCTACATTCTCTTGCTATATTTAGCAACACTGAAGAATTCAAGGATGGAGAAGACCTTCATTGAACTGGAGAATTTTTGCCTTCAAGGAGAGGAGATCTTGGCATATTTGTTGTTTCCTTTCTACTTTGTAAAGTATTTAATACAATTTATTAAACAAAATACCCAAGACGAGAGGGGACCCTGCCTTCTCTTTTGTGGAAGCGGGGATGGCATTGCATCGTTTGACAAACTGAGAGCGGTTGCTCATTTCATGACATCTGTCTTTAAAGTGAAATACTAATATAAGGCAGAATTTTTGTATGATAAAAAAAAAACCAGAGCAATTTCTAGAACCGAACCACCTTTCCCAGCATAACAGGATAACCGATCGCAATATCCAGATGTTTTTGCAAGATTTACAGTCTGCAAGGTTTCACTAGGCAAGGAAAACAATGCAAAAGATTGATTTCTGTGTTTTGGGAAAAAAGAAGAAGATGGAACTTCTCCATTTTTCCAAGCAATGACAGAACTTCTTTAACCAGACATATTTTAAAAAGACAATTATTCTTCCACCTTTTGGAGCATGTATTCATATATATTTTAAATACCAGGTGTCACATCTCCAGTTTTCTTTAAAAAGCACTGTTGGTGCCAGAGGAATGTTTCAAGTGCATGAAATGTACTGTAGAATCCTTCATTACATTTACAATACTTAGCTCTTTTTTTTTAAAAAAAGGATCTTTCTATTTCCTTCCTTTTATCAAATATCCAGGACAACAGAATACGAACATCCTTTTTATAACTACATCATACAAAGGACACCCTTCACCACAATTACAAGAGAATCTTAATCCACGTAGTAATTTCAGTTGCTGGAACAGTTTGTTAGCTGTTAAGGCAGGAGAGGGTACTGTGAGGATTAAAGAATTGTGAATTAAATTAAATTAAAGAATTGTGAATCTATTGAAGGAAGTGCCACCAATGGTAATTTTAAAAAAGATTTCTTTTAGGAGAGAGATGTGTGGGTTTAAACACTGGTGTACTTTCCTCCACGGAGGAGTCTGTGCTTCTGAATTTAATAGAGATTCCTCTTTGAAGAACATAGGAGGGCATGTCTTAGATTATCACAGGAAAGAAGAAATTATCTCCTTTAGAAAAGTGGTCATTCAATAAATCTACAACATGCAGCTGCCCTTGTGCGAGTCATGGAGAATCCCACAGAGGATGAATACGGTATTTTCGAACTTCATCAGCTCTGTCGGCAAAAGCAATATGCTTTTCTGATTTATACAGGTCTTTATCCGGTGGCAATAAAAATGCCTACAGGTTGTTCTACCTAGAAGAGTTAGCTGTTCAAATACTTTCATTCAAAACCTACCAGTGGCCTCCTTTAGCCAAGAACTAGCTATCTTTGCAAAGGGATGAGGAACCCCGCTGAGTTATAAGGTTGACATAAGATGCAAAGCAGCCTTGAGCATAAAATGGGCAAGCGTATAAATGAAATGTACACTGACATTAATGAAAATGAAACCCATCCTCTGAAAGAATATCTTGTTTTCTCTATGCAGTTGAAAATCCAGGAGACAGACAAACAGACAGATATAAAAATCATTTTTTTTGGTATGTAGATGAACTGTTGAACTTCAGTGGCTTGATCCCAGTGTGAGGAACAACGAGGACTGTTTGGAAAAACTACAGGATTTACCCACACCAGCAATTTAGCATGTCCGCTTAACTGCCTAACTAACTCCAGACATCAATTTTGGTACCATGCTGTCTCCCAAGTTATTTTGGAAGTTTTATTTTGGAAGGGGGCTGAGATCTCTGCCAAGAAAATTACATCTCCTAGGGTTCACCTGGATGAGTGAACAACTTGAACCAGTTTGCGTCCAGAAGGGATCCAAATTGGAACAGCTAAAAAGAGGAAAGCATTGTCAGTATTTAAAAAAAAAAGGATAGTAACATATTCTACGTAATTTACTACCTGACTTCTCTTAAGTACAAGGAGGGGCAATTTAGCAGAGCACTAAAATATCAACTTGGATGATCAGGATGCGGTGGTATTACTGGACAATTTTACATGTGTCCAATCTTATTTTCTTAGTCAAAAAGGATGGAAGTGCTCACAGCCTGCTTTCATTTGTCAGCATTCAGGATACTGGATTCTACGCGGGAGAACTGTCAAATCCACGGTTGTCCGAGCACAGAAGATCCTGGAGAAGGGAGCTCATAAACACATTTAAACAGCAGAGGGCGATCAAAATGGGAGGAATACCTTCCAAAAAGTGGGTTTATAAATCTAGCATTAAGAACACAATCTTTCCTGAATAACACAGCCAATACCGGGTGATGTATTCAAGTCGGCTCAGAACTTCTGAGAACTTCTCAGAACCAGACCTCACTGCCTTCTGTTCTTCACTTGGAGTTGAATTCACACTGAACTAAATCTATTCCATCTCTGTGGAAGAAAGCAATTATTAATATCTCACCCAGAATTAAGCAAGGTTAGCCATTTCCCAAACTTTGTGAGAAACGGCTGCATTTTAAATTCATGCCACAGTTGTGCATTCTACAATCACATTCTTGAGACTTTCCTCACCTAGGGCTGGGCTTCGTTTTCCAAAATGGAAACCACAGTGCCCTCTATGGCCACGGGGCTGTTCTTTCCAGACTATTCATTCAGAACTACCCTGGCATTGCAACTTAAAAGCGACAATTTGAGTGTACCTTCAGCACAGAGGACATTTCACAGAATATAATCAAACAGAGGTCCTCTGCCCCAAAGAGCAAACAAAGAAACTATCTGGAATAGGAGGGACAGAGGAGGGAGACAGGTAAAAGAGATTGAAGTAACAAAGAGATGCAATCCAGAATGCCTGAATGTGTACTTTCCTCCTTGGGAAAGTGTTCACCGTAAATACGTAAGGTGCAGAACTTCGTAATACAGCTACAACAGATAATTTTTACAGAACAAGGGAGTGGGTTGTCTATTGTTTTGAAGCAGAATTAGTGCCATCCAAAGCCAGGCCGCTAAGATTACGTGGCCTGATGCCAAAGTAGAAGTCAAGATGATCCACAAAAAAACAGCATGACCTTTGATTGAAAGTGATTATGACAGGGAGATGCCAGGTGTTGGAGAGGGGAAAGAAAGAATACAAAGATGAGGTTTGTCTCTGACAGAAGGCAGGTAGGGAAAAGATGTCAGACAGATAAGGGAAGGGTGGTTTAGAGATAGGGAAAAGCTGTAATGCAGAAAGGACAGTCAGCCAGGGAAAGAACTGGATAGGGTTTTGGAGAGCTGTGAATGTTTAAATAGTTCAGGGGTGAATGTATGATCCAATTAGGTATTAATAAACTACTTTATTTTTTGTACAACTGTGTCTCGCTGTTCCTGTTAAAGTTTTGAAAGAGATTCTTTTGATGCTTACCACAGTGAACGCACAGAACAATACCACCATTTGTCTGTATAGAAATCACAAGGAGGCCCAAGGACCTGATCCAGGGAGAGAACTGGAGGAGGAAAAGGGCAAGGTGAGTGACAGGAGCCCAAAGGTTATAAATGTGGGGCTGGCCCGGAGAGGAGACCCATCACAGTGATCCCTAAGGACGTTCACTTTAATGGGACGGAACCATGTTTTGCCACAACGATCTTAAAACAAAGTTAACAAAGAAACACAGAGATATATTTCACAGTACAATTTAAACCAAAGCTAGGAGGTGCTACATTCTACAGTTCCAAAGGGAAATTATTTCCCAGCTGTAATAGTCCTTCAAAGTCACATTTGTATGTTCCTCTAGAAAGCTCGGGGTAGTG
The DNA here is from genome assembly GCA_948474755.1 of Ctenosaura bakeri. NCBI lineage: Eukaryota > Metazoa > Chordata > Lepidosauria > Squamata > Iguanidae > Ctenosaura > Ctenosaura bakeri. Next base: position 160,929 of record CAOLHI010002660.1, on the reverse strand, counting down.
TACAGAGATTTTGAAAACCCTGCATTAACCTCACAACAACACTGTGAGGTAGATTAGACTAGTGAGTTTGGAAAAAAAAAAGAAGGATTTTGATCTAACAGACCATTTCCTACAGCATTTGTATTTGCATTCCTTCCACCCCTGGCTTGCTCCCCTTACATTTAAATGCTTTAATTAAAATTGGAAATGGAAACTAGATACTACCTTCTCCTGCCAATAGAAAATCAGGAAAATATCAAGTAACCAAAGAATGTCTGCAAATATGTGACAGTCCTATTATTTGAAGTTCTTACTAGAGTTCTTCTACTGAAATGACAGTGTTCCAAGACCACTGGGAAGCACAGAGAGGTATTTCTAAATGCATCAATAAACAGCTGATTCGAAGAAAAAAAGCCTAGTGGTTACGTTCCAGGAATGCTTATGTAAGAGAGATGCAAGCCTGGAATTACAGAATGCAAGTGTATTTCCACATTTGAGCTACACTGAAAAAAGGCTGCAGCTCCGTCAGGTTGCAGCTCTGTCTCCACATCAGCTTCTGAATCCTGCCTCACCAAGAATTTGTTGTATTCACAGCCAGCGGCTGCAAATCCTATTAAAACACACTACCGCTTAATTAAACTACAGCATTGGGGCTGCACAATAAACTGGCCTGAAGATCCCTAATAAAATGACTCTCAACTAATAACAGCAGTATTGCTAAGTTTTAAGAGTCACTTTTGGTCAAACACACAGGAGTATAACATCATGAGCTACCCTAGTGACTGGCGATAGGAAACTCGCTGGACGACTCCCCTGGAGTTCTCTGACGTGGCCAGTTACAGAGCAAAACATGGAGGGAGCAGAGGCTGAATTAAAATCAGGCTAATAGCAGCCTGTAGAAAAGAGCAGAAAAGCAAGGGAAGCTTTGGAGACTTCCGCCCCCCCTTCAAAAAGGCCCTCCTTGTTGATACAGTACCAAATGTAGCAGGGAGAATTCTGCCAACAGCTTTTCAATTCCATTCTCTGCTCCGTCTCATGATTACCTGGGACAATCAGGTAATTCTTTTTTGCCACGTGAGTCAGTTTACTAAAAATGTTTACACATTCAAAGCAAGTTTTGTTTTGTTTTTTTAAAAAAAGAACTGTCGTGCTGGAATGTTTTCCATGTGCAAGCTCGGTGACGTCTGAGCTACAAGTGACAAGATACAGTAAACATTACTACAGTTATCACTTCTACAAGTTACCCTGTCTGCAGATCTCTACCTATTAGGCTAAGGTAAGAGCCACTAACCATGCTATTTACAAAACAAAACAAAACAAAAGTAAACTATGCCATTAAAAATTGTAAATAGATAGAGCTGTGTACAATCTCTAAAAGTGTAATGACTTAAAGAATGAGGTAATGTGATCCAGTTGCTTATGTCTGTCATCATTGGGTGATTGTGTCGCTGCGGAGGGAGAAGATGGAGAGAGAGGGCTAATCCTCCTTGGGTTTTTTTTGTCCGTTCCTGTTGCACACCCCCCCTCACAACCACACTTCTTCACGAAGCCATCCTGGCTTTTGCTTTAGGCCGAGTAGGCGAGTAAAAAGTTCTTCAGCTTTGTGGGGTAGTCTGTCATCACGCCGGTGGCTCCCAAATCGAAGGCTCGTTTGTATTCCTGTTCTTCGTTTAGGACCCAGATGTACACCTGAAGAAATGAACAACAGGGAAGTTCAGAAGGTGGAAATACCGCGCCGAATCCACTTTTAATGTGAGAAAAACACATCGATCCCAGCCTAGAATTATTAGAAGCCGTGCTACTGAAACCTGGCTTCTTGGTAAAGTTATTTATTTATTTGATTTATGTCCCACTTTTCTCCCAAAATGAGATACAAAGCCACTTATTGTATCAGTTGAGACAAAAGAGCCAAAATCGATATCTGGTACAAAAGTTTTTAAAGCATTAAACATTAAAATTTATTCTCAGTTTCTAATCTTATATGTTTTTAATATTTTTATTGCTTAAACGTTTAATGTTTTTAACTTTTTTGGAAGCTGCCTTGGGTCCCACTTTGGGAAAAAAAAGGTGGCATATAAATTCAATAAAAAAAATTAACAATCAATCCCATTAAAACACTGGTTTTGAAACATTTAATTTAAAAACAATTGGAAGCAAGCATTCCATATTAAAAAGAACAGCATACCCATTGCATATCTCTCTATTCCAACCAGTTAAAGGCTGAACCTTGTTTAAGGCTGAAGCTTGTTTGTATAGGAAGGTCTTAGCCTGCTGGCAAAAAAACAGAGAGGGAGCCAACCAAGCCTCCGTTGTGAGGGAATTCCATAAATATGTTTAGGATTTTGGTGCTGAAGAGCTGATTTAAAAACGACACCAACATGGTATTTAAAGGTGCAAAGTATGACCATAACAAATGGGTTTCCTGAAAAGGGGTATCATGCAACTTGGATGTTGGATTTGCTGTGGTACGGTGGAAAGAGAGAGGCTGTAGATCAGTGGTAGCATAAATATCTTGCATGTAGGAGGTTCCAGTTTCAATCTCCAGCATCTCCAGGTCCAACTGGGAAAGACCCTTGTCTGAGACCTTGGAGGGGCTGCTCCATGTTTAGTGTAGGCAGTCCTAAACTGGACAGACTAACGGCCTAACTGAGCATAAGGTTGCTACTACCTATGTTCACTTGGTTACAAACCCAGGGTTGTTATTATCTGAGGTATGAAATGATTCTCAGTTCCATTAATTACAAAGGATAATAACTGGCAAGTCTCCAAGTAGCAGCCCCGTTCCGACGGCCAAGACAAGCACAGACTAATCAGCACTGATATCGAAGAGAACAATTACACATTTATTTAAAAGAGGAGAGCCTCCATTCCATGGGTTTATTGATTTCAAGTGTGTGTATGTCTCTGTATTCAACAATGAATTGGTTTTTTAATCAAGCTATAAACTCTCTGTGTGTGTTTTTTTCCACCAGGCTTTTGCTCTTCAGATTTTAATGCTCCTCTTATTTTATTGTACAGTTGTTTGCTGTCCTCCTGAGTTTATGGGATGCTTTATTGTTAGTGAACATCATCCTGAAAAATGGAGAATGCTGTTTATAACCTAATAAAACAAAGATGGCTAGAGAACTGGAGGTGGGGGAAGAAGCCTCTCAATATAGCCCACCCCATCTTCTGTCCTGCTATTTTGTGGACAATGGTTTAGTTAAGAAAAGATGAGGAGGTTGGTATTAGAGTCCAAGTTCAATTTCATTTTAAAAAAGACACTCCAGTTGCTGCATCCTTTGGCTCTCTGGTAATGACATCCCAATTTTACAGTTGCTCAGAATTTAGATGACAATCAAAAATAGAGTCAGCCCTTCACATTGGCAGGTTTGATTTTCACTGGTTTGATTATTTGCAAATTTCTCCAACACCTGCCCCCCAACTTCAGCTGCTTCTTTTCTGGGGGGCCCTTCTCCCTTGGCAGCTCTGATCAGGCTGTGCAGCCCTTTAAAAATCCATCTCTGCTCCTCCTCTTCCTCCACCAGGCATTGCCTAGCCAGCTCAGAATGGCTCACAGTCTGATTTCTCAGCACCACCGTGTAAACATTACAGAAGAGTGAAATACAGAACAGCACAATATATAGATTTGATATAATGCTATACCTGAATTCCTCGAGCAGTGAGGTGGTCAAACAATGCTTTTCTCATTAACAATCTGCAAGGAGAGGAAAAAAGTCATTTGTATGTGTTCAAACAAATGCAAACATCAAAATAGTTTATCAGGAAAGACATGATGGTAGGTTTTTAAAAGTAAAAATAAAAACTGTCCTACTAGATAATAGTACAAATAACTTACATGTTTAGCTTATCTGGAGGGAAGATACACACATACATACAAACACACACACACACACATGGGATAGAAAGAATATTTGAAAACAATCCAAAAAAATGTCAAAAAACATATTTCTCAAACATCAAGAAACCCTGACATCCTCAAATGATGAGATTTTTCACAGTTCAGGATTTAATGCTGCGCAAAATTCTCATGTGGTTGTTTTGCACAGTAAACATAGAAGTATCATTTCCTGGGCAGAACAAGCCACTTCTTACATAGGAAATACTGTAATCAGGGACTTATTCTGTGCAAAGTTTTCATGTGGGTCACCTGCCTAGAAAACAGCATTTTCTGCATGGGAAATAGGTTATCTCTATACAGAGTAGTATATCTCTACAGGCAAAAACGCTGCTTTCTGTGCAAAACAACCATGCACAAACAGAATAATTCCTGAACTGCAAACAGGCTTCTAAAACTGTATAGTTTTCAAGAAGTGTCTAGCAGAGGAAAGGTCAGTGAAAAATTGCATCCCTTATACGTACTTGTAAATGAAACACCAATGTTTAAACACAGATGATATTTGACCCTCTGCAGATGTTCCCAAATGAAACAAATAACATAAACTCATTTCAATCTGGCTTCAGGCCTGAGACCCAAACGCCACCTGGAAAGAGTCTTAGTTACCTTGTTTATTACTTTTTATTGGAAGAGATGGAAGGATTTCTACCATGCAGATTCTCCCAACTTCTTTGCAGCTTTCAAAGAAGGGACCGGCTCTGCTGCCCTTCTGTAACATCTGAGTGGACTGGGAGTAGAAGGCACTAGACTGTACAGGTTTATTCCTTACCTACAGGGTGACTATGAACAAGGAATATTGAAAAACCCAGCTCAACTCCACAGTTGGCAGCAGACGGCCTCTCATGTGGATGTTAGCTTTAAGCTCAGGGAAGACTCAAATATATCCCAGCACAGTTTGACAATTACTGGAAGTCTGGCAGCAAGACGGGCTGTGATAACGGTGATGGGGTCAAGCATTAATTTTGGAGCAACGCTCAGAGAACAGGCTTATGGCTTACACAAGAGATGGCTGTCCTAGAACTGGAGGGATCTAGGACAGGATTTGTTCTCAGGCACACAACCAGAAAAAGGTGGAGTAGGAGGTAATGTCAGGAGGGCAAAGAAGGCCCAGGAGACAAAGAAGCCTTACGTGTCCGTAAGCCAGATGGTAAACCGCTGGCTCCTTGAGATCTTCTCTGGTTCTTTCAACCTAAGATCAGAAAGAAAGGACTTATGTTTATTCTCTTATTTACTATGTATTCATTTTCACATCACACTGAGGAATACAGAATCAGAATCATCCATGCTGTAGTATTTCTATTTTATACATTTGGTTGTGAAAGCTATACAGTGAAAACAGCCAAGAGGAAGAGAATTAACTCATTTGAAACCTGGTGCTCGATGAGAGTACTACAGATATCACAGACTGTCAAAAAGACAAGTAAAGGGGCCTCAGCACAAATCAAGTCTGAACTCCCTAAAAGACAAAATGACTAAATAGAGGCCATCGAACTTTGGACATGCCATGAGAAGGTATGATTCACTGGAAAAAAGGATACAGGTATATCTCGATTAACAAAGCCGTTGACAAAAAGCTCCTTTTTGCACCCACACAGCCCTCCTCTTCCTCTGTCCAGCTGGAGTTTGTTTTAGCAGCATTAGCTTTAGATGTTGGGTGGCAGTAGTGGATCTTCAGTAAACAATGCAATAAAGTCTGACCAGATGAAGAATGGGGTTTTACTCTAGCTGATCCTACTGAAGGTGTGTGAGCCTACCTATAACAGCAGCCTGCCTCCAGAATCCCTTAATGAGCATACATGAACATCAAAACAGGGATAAAGGCAGATATCACACAAGTTTACCTTACCAGCTATCCCTAGCATGTTAAAAAAGCATAGATCTGTAAGTCTGGCCAGTATGGTGAAAGAAAAAGGTATCTAGAAGGTTTTTTTGTTTATTCAAGAAAGGCTTACTGAACTCAGTTGTTTCATTTCATACCTGCATACTGTTAATTTTGACTAAAAAGTTAGCTGAACATGTGGAACTGTTATTCTTTTTCTTTTATGGTATAGAAACCTATCTCTATTCTTTCAATTCTATTTTTGCCTCACGGAAGTCTGAACTCCATTATAAAATTCTGCAGTGTCGAACCCGCCTGAAATCTAAGGCCATCATCAGAAGCCTTGTTACATCTCCCAAACTCCATGAGGCTTGGCTGATGGGTGCAGGTAAAATGGCTTTCTCTGTAGCAGCACCCTGAATGTGGAACTCCCTCCCAAGTGAGGTGAGGCAGGTTCCATCCTTTCTGAGGTTCTGGTGGGCAGACTGTGAGGTTTTGCGAGGCCATTGGCTCTTAAAATTCACGGTTTTTAAAACCGCTCTAGCTATCTAGTCTAGCTGTTTTTGCACCTCTAGCTGTTTTTTGTAAACTTTTTTTTTTGATGAGGAGTTTCTAATGTTTTTAATAATTTTTAAATTAGTTTAATTTTTAAATTGTTTTTGTCGATTGTGCATTGCCTTGAGGTGCCTAGTAAGAGGCCATAAACACTGTATTTGCTGGCGTATAGGACTCACTTTCCCCCCAAAAAATACTGTTTGAAAATGGGATGCGTCTTATACAACAGTGTGTCTTATATGCCAGCAAATAGTATCTGCCAGTGTATAAATGGGGTGCATCTTATACATAGGTGCATCTTTTACACCAGCAAATACAATAAATATAAAACTATACAGGAGAAGAAAAGTGACAGCATCAGACTTTGAGATACTTGCTGAAAATGGGGTTTAAGGGAGTCTTGAGGAGAACTGACACAGGTTTTTCTCAGCTAGGCAGGAACTGATGGCAAAGGCAGCAAATGCCAGGTAATTATGTTTGTTTCATTCAGCAGCACAAAAGTAATTTACTAGTCAATGTTTCTTAGGCTAACTGGTGAGGATGACCAGCAATTATTTTTTCCCACTGCGCCAGAGATTGGAACATACCTGTTTTTCCTTTCCTGGAAACTCTCCATGAACCAGCAGCCAATGCCTCAGGAACTGGGACTGGTTCCAGGGACGACCATTTTGAGTAGCGCTGATCTAGCTAGACCTGTGGCCAAGTAAGGATTTAAATGGGGGCATCTCAAATCTCAGTCCTGGTATCCTAACCATTACACTCACTGGTTCTCCCAGCTGTATAGCAAATTCAGTCACGGCTCTTTCCCTCACACTGCTCATACGCAAAGCATGCTACTCACTTGAGGATGATGGAAGGCATAGGAATCTCCAAGAACTCCTCCAGGATGGGAAAGAAAGGCAGGAGACCAGTATAGAACAGGCCAAGGAGGAGAAGGACACGCCGCAAGCAGAAGAGGATAGGAATGCGAGCATTCTAAGGAGAAAAATCAAATTAGGAAGACAGGTTACAATTACAGAACCCACACACAATCTGCCAGTACACTCTGTACAATCCACTTCATACTCTCAGGTCCTCATTGGGTGACAGGGATTAAGATGAAAATCCTGGCCACTTACCTCTTTATGACACTTTTCCACAACCTCATGACTGACGCTGCCCCAGACTGTCAAATGTTCTCGTTTGTAATAGGTCACTAACTCTGAAATCTGAGATCAATACAAAAAACGGAAGATGTTATTATCTGGAGAATTATACCCATACTGTTTAAGGTATGCAAGCAGAAAAGGAAGAAATGACAAACCAGGCTTTTCACAAGATGGGGAATAAACAGCACCTTGGACTCATACTGATGTTTGAAGGAAACAAATCAATGCTTAAAAGAGGACAATGTCACACTATTCCTTTGAAATAGGCACAAACATATCTGATATTATCCCCAGTGAGAAGCAAGACTGCTTTACTGATCTCTCCCTATCTATATATCTATTTATCTCTGGCACAAGGAGGGGAATAAAAACTTGGCCCTGAGCAAACACAACTGCTATTGCAAGATTTACACTCATCTGAGAAAGAAGTAAGGGATTAAGGCCATTTAACTGAGCTCAGTTTCAAGGCTGCCTGTTACAGCTTGCTCTTATTAGACGATTCATACCCCCATTAAACTTTTAATGTGGTTTACAAGACACCTACATCATGAAACTTTACAAAAATTTTCAGTTTAAGCAATGAAGTAGTACTTTTAATATTTCTTTTAGCCAGAAACAAAATCCTTGTAATTACAAATGAAACACTTTTTAAACATTCTGCAATACAAAAGACATGCGCACACTAAATACAAAAACACAGGAAGTTGTCTTATACAACGTCAGCTGTTTCATTCACCCAGTCTAGTAGACTGTTTTCTCTCACTGTCAGCAGCTATCCAGGGAGAAGTCTTTTCCATCGCTTTCCACTGGCTCTTTTCAACTGAAGCAGAGTCAGACAGACAGACTCACCTTTTTAATCAAAGTGTTATTGTTCACCTTGATGTCAATGTTGACAGGGGTGTGGGGAAAAGCTTCGAACACTTCCTTCAGGAGTGGGATGCGCTTGTCTGCCCCTTCACAGTGGCACTCTGATGGACAGAAAAAGAACTGGGTTTCTGCCAGGAGACTTATAAACTATTTTCCTTTCTAATTAACAAAACTGAGGAACTATTTCAGACATTTCAGGGCAACTAACTGGTGTCTGGCCCTTGATTTTTTAAGGATTCTGGCAAGTTATGGACTGTCAATGCGGCAACAGGCTAATTTCTTGCTAAACCAAGCCAGAACAGCTAAACAAAGTATAGGGATTTATTTCTGTGGGTTTTATCATTTGTGGCATCCAAGGCTGGCAATGTGGATTATTTCTCCTCTGGCAAGTTGGAATGCCAGATTGGGGCTTTACAATGAACAGGACATGGATGGGAAATCCTTGGTTTTTTTGAGCCACTTCAACAAGACTTGTTGCCTTGTTCACAATAAGCAAGAATTCTCAAGAATTCAGATTTATGATGACACCCAAAGCCCAGTCACCGACTCCAGAATGGAGACAGGTCATAAACCTACATTTCCCCAGTCAGTTTGGACAACACCATGTTGCAAATGCAGTTATTCATTGACCCACTGGTACTCTATACCATTCCTTAGGGTTAAGTGATAGAGAGCCTCCCCATCAATACAGATGCCCTTTGGAACTCCAGCAGGTTAACATAGCCGCGACTCACCCTGCCCCATTTGTCAACTGCATTCTGCAGTCTTAAAAGGAAAAATAAATAGCAAAGGATATGGGGAAACAAAACGATTCCCTGCACTGGGAGAAGAAACTAAAAACATGACTTTGGTTAAGAAAACAGATTCAGCTGAACAATATCTGACAAACATGGGAAAGACAAACATCCCGGGTGGACGAAAAGAAGGAGAGATGGGATTTGGAGCCCACTCCACTGATTCTGCAATGAGAAGCTCATCTAACCCAGAATTTGGGAATGTTATCCTCTGGGAGTGAAAACTTCCTACCTCCCCCAACCACCATGCTGGCTGAGGAGTTCTGGGGACTGCAGTCCGAAAGAGTAAATTTCGCAGACTCTGCACGTCTTCCTCAATTATTTTCAAGGTGTCCATCATGAACATGGTAACATTTAAGAACTGGTGCCTGAATTTACTTTCAACCATCCCTCCTTAACTTTTCCTTTTAGACCATAAGCAGGCAGGCAGGCAAGCCTTGTCTTGTTACTGACCTTATGTAAGCTGCCCTAAGAATATCTTTATCTGAAGAAGAAGATAAACACGCTTTAAATAAAAAAGACAATCTTCAGGCACAAATTTATAACCTCTGTTATATTCTACATAGTTAGACTGATTAAAAATGAAATAATCTCAGTGCGTAAGCCAGAGGTCAGGAATCTTTGGATTTCTAGGTATTTTTGCCTACAGGTCCCATCAGCCACATGAGCCATGGTCAATGGTAAGGAATTGTTGGACTTATAATCCAAAACATGCACAAAGATTCCCTATCCCTGGTATGATCATCAGAAAAAAGATAACATACACACGAGGCTAATTTAATTTTGACTAAGAGCAGAATTTAATGGAATTAACTCCTATATAGCAAGCCAGAACAGTGTAGTGGACTGAGTCTTTGATTAGGACTCTGGGTGGGCAGAGTTTGAATCTCTGCTTGGCCATGGAAACCCACGACAAGTTCTTCCTCAGCCTTACAGAAAGGCAATGGCAAACCTCTTTTGAATCAGTCTTCTTAACAAAGCCCTGGGAGAGGTCACCATATTGGAGTCAGTATTCTATAGTGGTTGGATTAGGACTTGGTGAAACCGGAATTATGATCCGTGCTTCGCCATGGAAACCCACCGGGTGACTACAGGCAAGTCAAACTCTCTCAGCCTCTGAGAAAAACAAAGCAAACCCTCTCTGAAGAAATTTGGCCAAGAAAACCCCATGACAGGTTGACCTTAAGGTCAGACATTATTGGAATGCATGAGACAACAAACTCCCATATAAAACTGATCTGGATCATAAGCCACCTAGTTTCTCTTAGCCTTGTATAACAAAGATATTTTGGAAGGCATTTTAGGATCCCCAGTCCTTAATTGTGAGTTGGGTTTTGCCAGTTTTAACACTGCTACATGCTTCTTAATTTTTATGCCATTTTTATACTGTCATTCTGTTCTAAACTGTTCTAACAGAAACTGGTTTGAAATCTGAAATGCCAGGGTAGAAATAATTTAAAATAAATACAGATAGGACAGCACTGAAGTTTTCAATGATCAAAGCTAGTATACAAGCAAGAGTAGGAAGAACAAAAATATTTTGAAAGCAGCCAAATTTTCCCCAGTATTACCTTTCTGAAAACTTACATCCAACCGGCAGAGGTATGGAGGGAGTTCCTTCAAAAAAGAAAAAGAGTAATGCCAAATTAACTGAAATACCCATGTGCTTGAGCTACAAAATCTAAACAGCCATCATCTAAGGGTAGCTCTGTTTCATGCTATCAGCCTTCAAATAAGATATTTTGGGAACAGATACCTAGGGCCTAAACATCCTAAAGATACCAGATCTTATGTAATCTTGGAAGCTAAGCTATATTTCAGAGAAAGGAACTGGCAGAACTCATGGCGACCCCATGAATTTCTTAGGCAAGGAATTTTCAGAGGGGTTGTGCCTTCAGGTCTCCTGTTGATGACCCCATTAATTTCTTAGGCAAGGAATCTTCAGAGGGAGGCACATATACACACACAGCTAGGCTAGAATGCTATTGGCACAATATAGTGGTGAAACTACAGTTGCAAAGGTGGTAGTGGTGGTGATGACAATAAGAGGAAGAAAGCTACAGGTTTGATAGCTACATTGTAGAAATGAGATGCTTAGAGATTTCATCTGCTTTTCTTTACTGCTGCGGTGTTATTCTGGAAAAATTGTAACTGATAGTGTAACACACCTACAGTTTTCCTGTCCTGCTGTTTAAATGCCAAATCACCAGCATGAAAGTCATTTTGAGGGAGAAACGAACACTGGACCCATTGAGAAGGAAATACATTAGAGAAAATGACAGCTGAATCAGCATCTTGAGGATTTAGGTAGAACTTTCTTTTTAAATAAACATTATACTAGAGAATTACAGAACTATTGAAATAGGGTAGTTCTTAACCTTTCCTTTAACATGTGCAACCATTTTTTGGTTGCGCAGAGATGGTAACCCAAAAAGTGCCCCCTCTTTTTTTTGAACACCAAGAACAGACATCCAGCCACCTTTTTTTTAGTAGTCCATGTGGCCCCTGGAGGGTTCTGGGGTATAAAAGGGGTCCTCTGGACCTGCAGCAATTGCCCCCTGGCCTTGTAGTAAGAAATCTAGCATTCACCTAATGGAACAGGAAGTGTTCAGCCCTGTGGGGAAGTTTTCAAACACTTGTGTTCCAGATAGCGTTTCAGCTTCCATATATAGAGAAATAAATCATGTTTCTAGTTTGTCTGGGAAATAAAGAGATGATTAAAAGCACAAGAGAAAATTGTGGAACAGGGAAGCCACTACAAATCATACAGGCATCCAGAAACAGACATGAAATACTAGCACAGTTCCAGTATAATTCATTTTTATTTATCAAGGAATCCAATTTTTATTACGACGTAAAACTTTTATGGCCTCAAAGGACCTGACGTAAGACTATAATGTTGGTGTCTGCCTCAACAGGGTTATTAGCCACTCCAGCAGTATACTGTGGGCACAACCTGCTTTCTAACCCTCTTCCTCCTTCCAGTTTTGGTTTGCCACCTGATTCTGAAGTCTCTGGTAGTAGATTGGAAGAGGGTATTTACATTAACTTACCGAGTATTTGAGGTCAGATATATTGACATCAACCCCTGTTGACCGTTTCAGATTCTCGTCATGGGAGACCACTACTTCTCCATCCTTCGTCAAATGGCAGTCAAGTTCAAGCATGTCGGTCCCCACATTAACTGCACTGAGGGAGAGAACAAAAACTGAGCTTTAACCTTGGGGACAGGGTGAAGGAGGAAGAACAGAGCCTGGAAAGCTCTTTTGCAGAAGTAATTTGCTCCCTTGTTCCAGTGTAAAAAAAATTAGCTCCTCTGCACTGCTTGTTGCGTTGTTACTAACACCCGTAAGACTGCTAAGAGAATGGCAAAGACCTTTAAAATCCTGTCAAAATCCCTCCTTTAAATTGCTTTTAAAAATAATTTATTTAATGACCTATATTGCACCTTTCTACCAGTTCAGGATTCAAGGTGGATTAAAAACACGACTACAAACGACTTCATTTGTATGACACAACATAACTTCATTATGACACAACATAACTTCATTTGCATGTGTCAAGTTGCTTCTGAAATGTGCTTTCTTTGGTATGCCCTTTTTAGCTCTTTGCTCCTTCAAACTGCAATAGCTTACTATGGTTAAATTACACTGCCTGTCCACAGCTGTACCTGTGGATTCCTGTACTGGCTGGGAGTTAAACTAGATAGTCACTGGGATCACTTCCAACTTGACAAGTCCCTTCCACTAAAAAAACAACAACAACAACCAGACATCATAGATTTCATTCCAGGCCAGCCATAGCATAGACTGAAGTTCTTAGGCATGCCACAGAAAAGTAGTAAAATATACTGTGACCATAATTAATTAATTACTTGGTGCACACATAAGACTTCTCATCAAGGAAGTCAACCAGCCTTGTAAGCCAAAGAGAGCCAGGACTTTTATCCCTGACAATCAGAATTCACGTGGGTGGTATAAATCTTCAAGCTAGCTATTTCAAAGGGTGTTGTTATACGTGTGTGCATGTGGAGGTTACCTTAATTGCTTGTGGTTGCCTTGTAAACCTTTTATTGAATGAAAGATACGACATACATTGAATTCAAGTCCATTAATGCAAGAGTGATAGCCAACAGTGATTGGCAGACTCTGATTCAAACCAGATTATCATCCAGGCGTCAAATGTCCAGCAAATAAGCACTCTATATATACAAGAAAAGGGCAAAAAGTACGTGGTTCATTCTTCTCCTCTTGGAATTCCTTTGGTAAAAACATCAGTGCAACCAAAGAAGCAGATTGCAAGCCACAACGAATCAAGCTAAAATAAACCAGTCAGTCTCAAAAGGTGCTGCTAGATTCACTCTTTCCTGTTTGTTTTGTGTGTGTAAAACTGACTACTAATTGGAGTATGTATTTGTGGAATTCCCTTCCAGGGAAAGCTAGGAAGGGTCCTTCATGATCAATTTTTGCCAGCAGGTAAAGACATTTTTACTTCAACAGGCATTTCATAACTAATTGCTTGTGGGGAGTCTTTTCTAGTATGGGTGATGTATTTTTTATCTTCACTGTTATGTTTCAAAACAATTTTATACATTTAAAAATCAATGGTGTTCTAATCTGATTTGATGTTATGATGTGCCTTCAAGTCAACTCCGACTCACGGCGTCTCTATTCTAGGGTTGCCCTCCTCTTCAGCTGGGAGAGTGTGACTTGTCAAAGTCATCCAGTGAGTTTCCATAGCTGAGTGGAGATTCAAACCTTGATCTCCTGGAGCCCTTGAAAAACCCACCACATCACACTGGCCCTAAAAAATATGATAGCCATCACCACATTTCTGAAGGGCTTCCATAAAGAAAATGGAGGAATTTTGTTCTATATTGCTCCAGGGGACAGGCTAGTACTAGGAGGTAGGCATCTCAGAGAAACAAGTTTCTGCTAAATAAATACATTCTGTTTGAGAAAGGAAAGAGACTACCAATCACAGGTTGGAGGTTTTTAAGTAGAGGCTCAATAACCATCTTCAGGAACGCAATAATTGCACATTGCTGCGGTAAGGCTAGATGATCACTAGAGTTCCTTCCATTTGTCATTCCCTTTCTTGGAGGCTGAAAAAATGGGTCATCTACTGGGTTTCCACTGGTGTGTGGTGATTCAAACCCAGGTCTACCTAATTCCTAGTCCAACACCCAAAACAACTACACCACATCTGGAGTAGTTCTAGAGCGGACTTCTCCAAACTGAGCCCCCGCCCCATGTATGAGAATGCTACTCTCATGCTGGATGGGGCTGACAGGAGCTGTAGTTCCAAACAACTAAATAGTGTCAGGTAGAGGGGAAGGCAGTTCCAAAAAGTAAGAAAGAAAAAAACTATTTCTCCTTCTCTAGAGTAAGCAGGAAAGAATTGGCATTGTACTCAAGATGCCATCTTCCTTCTCTAGAGTAAGCAGGAAAGAATTGGCATTGCACTCAAGATGCCATCTTCCTATCTAGGAGACTTGCTGTAATTGTAAGGGCTGGAGAAGCCAATATCTTTTCTTCTCTGCCTTTCATTCCCTAGCTCAGCTACTGATTATGTCAACAGACTTGTATAGTCTTTTAAAGAACGTAATAATTCTACATCACTAGTACGCACACACACCCAAATTGTAGAAACCACTTCCTTATACTTCAGGCGGCCCTCCTTTCACTTCCAGACTGACTAGCACTCAGCTACCTGAGCTGGCTCTTCGACGGAACAATGGATTGGAGTGAAGCCACAGGAAAAACAGATGGCAGGGCAGCGCAGGGGGGACGAGGAACATCCTATGTACCTGTTTGCCAGTCCTAAAGGTTATCAGCGTCCATCAAAAAAAAAGAGAGAATGACCTTTGGCAGTTTGCAGAAACATTGCAGCAGACAAATCCATTTGTCACTGCAAGATAACTAGGTTCTCAGGCCAGGTGGTTAATTATATGCTTTTAGGCGTAGGTGCAGCGGGGAGACGTGACTTTACATCACCCTCAAAACAAGGGGAAAGACTGATGTAAATGCTACATACAACACTGTGACACAAGGAAGGGAAAACTGAGATTTGGACTGACTTGCCAAAGTCCTACACACAATTGGCATGCTGTAAACACAGGGCAGTGTGGCCACACTGGATCCCACAGTTACAAAGTGACCCCTTCAATTCACCCTTAATGCAATGGCTGACCAGATCCCCATCCTATGGATATGGTTGCAGAACAACTGGCTGCATTAGAAAATTTATTTCTGTCTTTCCTGTAACAGTGTAGCTCCCTTTGCAGCTATTTTTATACCAGCATATTGCCCTCAAAATAATTCTGGATTTTATTTTTCATTGATAAATAAGGTTCACAAGAGAACAGGTACTGTTTGGCAGGGTGGAGTATTTAGAGTTATTAGATTAGGAATGGATGCTTGGGTTGAAATTTCAGCTCACTAAATTGACCATTGGCTAGCATTGTTATTGTGTACCTTCAAGTTGTTCCTGACCTATGGTGATCCTATCATGGGGTTTTCCGGGGCTGTGAGAGCGTGACACATCCAAGGTCACCCAGTGGGTTTCCACGGGTCGTGGTTCAACACTCAAACATTGGTGCTCATCTACCAAGCTATCTGATAAAGTTATGAAGATAAGCACATCACTCTAAATACCTTGGAGGAAGGGATTTTTACAGTCTGATGAGGTTGGTTTGGCAGTCTACGTTTCAAAAATTCAAACGACACAGTCTTGATGTTGTGTGGTAGCGTTTTAAGAAAGGGTTGACAGAAAAGGCACTTTCTCCCAAGAATTGTTGGCTCACTCACATCAAGAGCCTGTGTGGCTTAGTAAACAAATTAGTTTCCCCACAGCATGCAGCTCTGTTCTTTCCAGGTATTATTAAACGGGGAAGATTTCCTGCCCCAGAGGCTCATTTTCATTTGGTGTGATCTATCTGTCTAAAACATCAGAGTGACCAAAATCCTTGTTTCATTTCCCACAGGTCCTGGGAAAGACACTAATGAGCTCTTTCTTTCTTCAACTCCATACAAGGCAGCACCCAGCCCACAAACCACTGCTCTCTCCTGACAGCCTAATTAAGAGAAATACAGGATTCAAGTAGTTTTGTAATGTGTAGTGTAAATCTTTTCCATTAGGAGGCTGGTTTTCACTATATCTTTGAGTACGGTAAATGTTAACAGGGCAACAAGACACATCAGGATGCTCTGGTTTCAAAATAAACAACGAACACTTCCTTGAAAACAAAACTCATTGTTTTACCAATTCAGGGGTAATAAATTGCTCAGCAGACACTTGCCACCTTGGGTCTCATTTGGAAGAAAGGCAGGACATAACTGCAACAAATAAATCAAGTGGTATCAGACAGCAATAGTTATGTTTTCAATGCCTTATCTATCCCCAGAATGATAGTGCTAATAGTTTATTATTAATCTTAATAATATAACCACCACTTTCTGCTTCCAATTTCACCCCCAACTTCTTACAGTCTGCATATTATATTTGAACCTTAAAATATTATTTCCCCAAAGCTGAGGAAGTGTATTATAACCTACAAAAACTCATATGAAAATAAATCTGTTAGCTTCAAAGTTGTCACAAGTGTCTTATTCATTTGGATCTCCATCCCCCAAAGATGGGGTCCAAGGAAGAGTCCTTGATCTTTTCCGTTACAATTGCAGAGGTGCCATTCAAGCATCTATTGGATATACTGGTTCTTGGCTAGCGCTCAGCAGGAGCCATGTTTCAGTTTCAGGACAAGCAGCCCTGGCTATGGGATGGCTGGATCTATGTCTGAAATGCCTAGAAGTTCTAAGGGATACAACAATACTATTGAAATGCTATCAGTGAAGATCAGAGTCCCAGATCAAAGTCTCAAGTGACTATAGCCAAATCTGCTGCTTTCATTCTTCAGGAAACAACACCCTTGCTCCAACAAAACACACCTAGTTATCATATGTGAGGAAGCAGCACAGAGGTAAAAATTTTAATTAACTGACACACCTAGGATTCAGGATCTGCTGGAGAGGTTCTGCTTGTTACATCCCCCAAAAAAGCATGGCTTGTAGGGTTACCACATGTAGCAGGACCTTTTCAGTGGTAGTAACCTGACTGAGGATATTCCTTAGAGTAGAAATCTGTCATTCATATTGCTGTCATTAGGTGCCAACTGAAAACATGCTTCTTTGGGCAAGCTTTTAGGTTATGGACAAGGACTCTATTTTTCAGCTGATTTTTGCTCAGGGCTTTTACTGCATTTTTTGTTAAACAGTTATGATTTTAGAGGTACGATTAATGGTCTTTGTGTTTTTGTAATATATTTCACATAGGCTGTTAGTTGCCTTGTACTCTATGAAGGCAAACATCAAGTGCATGAGCAGAAATAAACAGATTTAAAGCCAATTAATCACACAGTGCAATCCTTCTCAAGAAAACTGAGCCACGACCGCATGCGATTTTAAACAGATCTGTTCTAGTAGATTTAAAGGAAAGGAAAGTTATTGTGCTGTGTTAAACCCACCACACACAGCTACCATGGAGATTAGAAGCTCCTAAGTACTTTTCAATAACCCTTGTTCAGCTATGAAAATGCTAGCAATGCTGAATGCTTTGGAAGAAATTGTACTTACAGCAACAACACCAAGTAAAGAAAAAGAATGAAGCAGGGGAAAGGTGAGCTAATTTTATATAATCACAGGTCCCCCACAAAGAATAATGTCCTTTTTTTTCTCTCACGGGTAGCCTACAAGAAAGCAGTTCTAATCTGCCATTTTATAAAAAATAATTTGAAAGGTCTTAGAAAAAAGGCACTCCGAGTCAAATTGCCCCTAAACGTCTGATATTAATGCTGCAGTCAGCCCACTCAGCATTTGAACAGTTGCGAAGTACATCTGAGGACTTGAAATGCAGTTTACCGCAGAGTGTGTAGGTTGCAAATGTTAAGCTATGACTCTCACACATAGCAGTCAGCTACCAAGGGGGAATTTGGACATCACAATCCATGTCCCATTATAGACATTTCATTTTACAGTCTATAGGAATGATACCTTTTTTCACAGCAGGCCTTTTACTGTAAATGGAATTCATGGGGCTAGAGCAGCAATAAAAAATGTCTGCATACTAAGTTTTAGAAAAATAGAAAACTGGTTCCTGAACTATATGGGACCCTAGAGTTACATGGCATTAACCAAAATGCTATGGAGGTCTTGGGCACATACACAACAGACTGAACTGGTAAATATTTGTCTAAGAATGCCGTTCTCAAAATGGTGTTCCTCCAAATCTTTTACATCAACTCTTACGGTCACTCATTGCTGCTCACGCTACCCAAACCTACGGGTAGAAAGATTATTTGTAACTACTCATTCTCAGGTGAAAAAATGGGTTTCCCAACTGTTGAGAAACTCTGCGGAGAAGAATAGACCAGGAAGAATTCTATGCCATTGTCTCCTGGTATTCCACATCCCAAAGTACCACTAAAGACCAAACAAACACACATTTATTTTTTGTGCAGAAAATGGTTTTCCCGCACTGTCTCCTACACAGAAAACCTGGGTTTTTTTGCACACATATAAAAAGATATTTTTCTTTGCAGAATTCCTCCACAAGATTTCAGGTTGTTCAAATACAGGGGTACTACTGGTAAGGAGAAAAGTGCCATAATTCTTCACCCTCACAGGTGGGAATGAAATAATTGAGGATTCATATGTCCAGCTAAGACTGGTAGGAATTATAGTTGAAAACTTCTCAAGGGCACATTTGAAGCTGGTCTAAAGACAACTGATTATCCCTACAATTTTCGTCCGGTGGAAGATGTGCGATTTTACATTACACTTTGGTATTCATTGTTCTCTACCTTTTTTAACTGCAAGATGCTATGAATCTTTTTCTAAAGAAAGAAGCACCCAAGAAATGCAGCAAGTCAACAAAAAAATAAAAATAAACTATCTATTTATCCAGAGATATATTTCATAAAAGGCAATACGGGTATAAGCTTTAAAATGCAGAATTTAAACTGCAGGCATAGTTAAACCAAATTTAATTTGTTTCAGATGCAATAATGTCCAACAGCAAAGAAGAAAGATACCGACTTTGCTATTTGTTCTTTGTCCTTTGCAATATGCATTTCATCGTAAGAAACATCCAATCAGGAGTACTTTAGCCCACTGAACAGCTACCTCCTCCCTGCGCTCTGCTGTAGGTTCTCTCAACACAGATGTATTTGGGCAACATGCAGGAAAAGTTTGAGATGTTGTTATTTAAAGAACATGCTGAGCTTCTGTATTATGTTGCCAGGCTAATGCCCAAGGATTACCACTGGCCTGCTCTGGTTCCAAACTATTAAAATACTAAACATGATAAATTTAGGTACCTTCTATGATTGCACAACAAATAAAAACAAAAACAAATTCAAAATACCAGATACACAGCAAACCATTGTTCCTAAAAAGCTAGCACTGGACAGAAAAAAAAAAAGAGAGAGAGAAAAATCACACTTTGACATTTTGGTCTGAGGAAAATTTAATCACATCTCCCAGGCTCAAATTCTCAAGCAAGTGATCTTGGGCAGGTCATAACTTGCACACCAGTTCTACCTAAATAACAAACTGCTGCTTTCCCCCACCCAAAACAAACTAAAAGAAAAAACATTATACAAAGAATGGGGAGACAATCCTGCTAAAGATGATCATGGAAGCTGGTCAGGAAAGCTAAAAGAGCCCTCGCTCATCTTTTCTTTCTGTGGGAAGTGGAAAATGAGATGATATGCCACTATTTATTACCATTCCTGCCACGACAAAGGTAGCACGATATGTGGGTGCTGAGGACAGAACTCCCATCCCTAAGTCCAACTCAGATATGGAGACTGCCTTAAAGAGAGCCAGGATAGTGTGGCCAGCAGTGTGCTAGACTGGAAATTGGGAGATCCAGGTTCTTTTGCCATGAAACGGGGAAAAGTTACATTAGAAATCACGCATGGTTTATATTCCTTTTGGTCAACAGTTCTTATTTACAAATCAAGGAAACACACCCATGCTTTTAATCTCAGATCACTCTGAGGAGGTGCAGAATACAAGAAATCAGTCTCACATCTCTGGAATTTGGGGCAAGGGTGAATGACAAACTTGTCACTTACCCTGAACTTGGTCTGCCTGTGAGGAGCTAGATACTGGATTAGGAAAAGCTACTTAATCTGGGGCCCTTTCCAGAATTCACTTAAATCTTTCATTAACCCTCGTAATACATGAGCAATCCCAACCGCAATTATCAAAAGACACGTCTATAAGCATATGCCAATTTTCTATATAACTAAGCCTGGGAAAGAGTCGATCTTCATACTTACTGGCGAAAAGCTGCCATAGTGTTTTCCAGATTTTCTCCAGCACCTGAGAGGAATGAAGAGGTATTTTAAAATAAGTTGTGACCATTTTGTTTTACCTACCAGTGAGCAATTCATGGCCTGTAGGGAATGTGCAGCCCCACCTGTTTTTGTAAACCTCAGAGCCTTCTACCCCATTTCTTCCTGTTAAAACCCGGAGAATTCTGCTCCAAGAAGCGTGATTCTCCTTTAAACCAAAGTACACATTGCACAGATGCCTTTTTTTAAAAGCAGATATGTATTTCAGTACAAGAACCCTAGCCCCTAGATGTCTGAAGTTGTTCACTGCTTAAACGTACTCAGCAAATGCACCATTTTTTCAGAACCACAAAACTGCTAGACAAACACAGTGAATTCTAAAACTACCAAATGGTGACCTCTCTGAATATATTTATTTGATGCTTCACGATTTCTGCGATCTGGCCACCTTGTCACGAGAATTACTATCTTTCTTGCATGTATACCGCACATGCTGCATGACGAAAAAGATGAAAGCAGCACAGGGAAACAGGTACAAGTGATAGAACATCTAAAACTTCTCTATACTTTTCCCTCTTTGCCACATTAGGCTGGTAGCCATCGAAACTGGCCAGACGACAAAGAAGAATTTGGAGCAACACCAGACTTAATTACTGGTACAAGATCAACTAATCTACTCCCAATAAAAAGGTCTTTTGTGTTCCCTTAAGGAACTAGTTTGTGCCAAGTCAGAGGAGCATAAGCCATACTGATTCCTGCCAGTTACAGGAGTAAAATATATTTTTAAAAATGAGAGAATGACCCAGTGGAAGGTTTCTTTGTGAGGCTGGTTGATGTTGATAATAATTAAAAGCTACTTAATATGTGTCCCATGCAGTAGTGAAGAGAAGTAACGGTACTACAATATTTACATTTTGCATCTTAGATGTACAATGGTTTTCTAACACTGGAGATAACAGCACATCTCCTGTTTCAACTAGCTATCCTAAACAAAACCAATTAAGTGTCTGAAAGAAATATTTTGCAAAGAATGACCTGTGATAATGGGAAAGGAGCATGTTAGGGAAGAGAAATGAAGCACTCACTCTCTAATCTTTCCTCTACCCCAAATTCTAATTTACAGAAAGATTCTAAATTATGTTGACCCAAGCCCAACTGCTCATCCCAACCAAACAAAACCCACTTAATCAAGAGGAGCTTTGTAAACCAAGACGCCCGTAATTTCCATTTACTCAATGGGTGTATTCCAGCTAGAGCTAACAAATGAATTTAGGCCACGGGACTGACAGGATAACCACTCCATCAGAGACAACTAAAAAGTACAGTCAGAAAATGAACTTCACAGCATCAAAATGTGCAGCCTTCAGACATAAACATGCACACAAATTGCTGCTGTTATGCGTAATCAAGTCATTGCAATATGAAGTGACTATGCCAATCACCCATCCTCCTGGCTCACTATCCGCCTCTCCACAGCCACCATTCCATGGCCACAGGTCATGCTCACTCATGTCCCATGGGTTGCTTTTTTGGAGATCTTCCTGGAGCTTCTTTCTGAAAACATCTTGTACATCTGCAGCCCTCTGCACACTACCCAACTTGGCCAATTCTTCCTTCTCAAGTGTGGGTGGTGGTGTTTTGGTTACACAAACAATGACACTCACATGTAAATCATGTAAGAAATAGGTCGCTGCAACAAAACGCTGCCGGGTGGCACGTTCCTTTCCAAAACTTCCAGCCACGCTCTTCTATTCTCTTGCTCAGGTTTTCTGCCCCACCCTCTGTTTGTCCCATCAAGCAGCAAACAAGCATCCTATGGCTATTAAACAAGTTCAGTCCTTACTGGGCTCTTTGTGAGATGGATATGTCGATGCTCAACACTGGATACACGAAGACTCTGCTATTCTTCATTGAACTGTAAAAGTAACTTCCATGTCTCTCCATGGGCATTCAAAAATAGTGCCTTACTGTGAAACAAGAAATGACCCATCCTGATAATGAGAAAGGTCTCAGTATTCTCTCTCTTTTTCCCTTAAACCTTTTTCTTTCAGCCATTACATATCATTCCCATGCACTTTTCAATTTTTCTTCTCAGATCGCTTAGCAAGATCATTCTTCACTGGTTGCTTTTCAGGGTACCCGCCCCCAAAAGGTTTTTGGTCCTCAAAATTGTTTTCTCCTTCTGAAACCTTGCAGTCTTGAAGTTTCTCGGTGCCTCCCAATTCAGTATGGCTGTTGTTGTTTTGGCTACACATCTGATAGCACTCTAAGAAGTGAAATTGGAACTACAATATAGGCTGGTACAGACTTTCTGTGCCTCTTGCATTACACCATTTCCTATTTTTTCTCTCTTCATATCTACGTGAGGACAAACTGCAGTGGGTTCTCTGACCACCATGTACCTGGGCCTTCTAGAATAATAAAGTTAATCCATGTTAATATAAGTGTAAACAATAAATGCTTTAAAATAATTTTTAGAGTTTATTCGGCTTAAAAGCAAATCACATCTTTATTGAACAATACATGTATATCTCCAGAGAGACACCAGACAGAATTGGCACAACTTCACTGAAGCTTATGCCACAATTAATCTGTTAAGTCTTCTAGGTGCCACACAATTCATGTTTCTACTACAAACGATTAAAACAGCTACTTGTCTGGTAATTATTAATCTAATTTCTACATTAAACAATGTTATTAAGGGGTTCAATACAAATAGCCACCACACATACATATTGGCATCTATAAGCCAAGCAGCACTGCCTATCCTGCCACCTTGGCCAGGTTATTTCTACCTTTATGACATTCAGATAATGCAATGAAAACACGGGCATAAATACAGCTGAACAATTAAACTGAAGGCTCTGAACATATGATGATCTGGCTAAGATTTCCAGCAGTATTACTTGAGCTTCTGGGTTAACCAGCCCTGGAAATATTTTAGATCTGATTCCCATTCAAACACTTGGCAAGGTGACTAGAGGAACGCTTCTGTCCATTTCAGAGCACAAGGGTGTAATCTCTCTTTTATATTACCTGTTATCTGGAACAGTTTCCTTTACTCTTTCTAACACCTACTTCTCAAACAATGCAGGCTTGTCAGAAGAGAGACTGCTATGTATCTAGGACACATATAAGCAGAATCGAATTACAGAGGGTGAGGTAAGAAGATCAGTCGTAAGTTCACCTGAAACTTCAGACCTGGTCCTCTCATTCCAGCTCAAAAAGTACTATGCGCTCCAAGTTTTATCCCCAGATGGGCAGCATGAGCTTTTTGAGGTTTAATCTAATCTAAATGAAAAATTACTCTTTAGGGGAAAGAGACTGCTATTTAAAACCAACTTGTATACAGCTTAAGGTAGAAAATGACCTTCATTACTTATATATGACCTACGTCTTGAGCTTCACAGTCAGGACACAAGAAGAAAATAAACTGGAGCCTCCACTTAAGACACTTTGAAACAAGATATGTATGCCTGCCCAACAATGGCAACACAAGCAACTATTTATGATAAAGCTTGTCCTTGTTTTCAACAATGTGAACCAAAGGTCTTACACACATAAGGCTTCCAGCTCTTCTACCAACCTCTCTCCTTGCCATGGAAGTGACTCAAGTCTAGTGTTTCTTATTCAGCCCTACTCGCAAGTAAAACAGCTCAAGAGCAACACTCTAATCCAATGTTTAAAGGTCCAGCAGGTTCGGCTCTACCATTAGGCAGTGAAGTAACTACTTAAGTTAGCACATTTAGGATGTCATGAGAGGAAAGCAAATTGTTAATAATATCATTACTTACTGTTGTATTTTTGCTGCCAGGTAGCTGAAAGAAGTGCTTGTGGAATTTTCAATGTGTCATGTGCCAGAACTGGGTACAATGTACTTTGATTTGGATTGGGTGGGGGAACACTCATTGCAGCTGTGCTTCAGGTGGCAAAATCTCCTGATCCCGGTTATGGGCTTTTACACTGAATATCAGAGGATCATTTACTTTCCCTTCAAGGACACTCAGTTCAGGAAAGCAGGATTGCCAACTTTGTAGGCAATACAAGTTTGTATACAAGTTTGGATTGCCTACAGATAAAGACTTTTGAAGCGGAGTTTGTAAATCAAGACACAACTTGAAGTACTCTCTCAGAGCTTCACTTTGATGTTCACAATGACACAGTTTACGAGTTCTGCGTGGGAGTTCAGGAAGTGCACAAGGCAGCCTTTATACAGAGGATAACGATACAATCAACAGTCAGAAACATGAAAAGATGAGAATAAGAGGCGCATCACCTTCATCAAAAGAGAGGGCATTCAGCTAGTACAAATGAGTAATTCTACCACTATTTTTTTTTCTTTTCACTTCATGAATAAGCAAAGCCCCTGCTCCAAAGAATCCACAACGGAAGACAAGAACAAAGGGAAATATGACAGTTTGATGCAAGGAACAGCAGTGACAGAAAGTGGTAATATTGATACTACTGTCACTACAGATTTTGAAGGGTGGGAGCTATGTGTTTCCCACTCCCTGTAGAAAAGGAACTATAGAGCTTAGTTCGGATAGGATTTGGGAAACATAGATTCAAGTCTCCACTGATCCATACAAACTCATATTTATTTTAACAGTTACAACTTTTTCAATAATGTTACAGTAATGTAACATTATTAATATATCCTCTAATATATTATGTTCTATAATACAGACAGTTCTTTAATTTCGCTGTTAACTCTTCAAATATTTCCCTCTTATTTTTTTTAAATAATTATAATTATTATCCCCTCCCTCCTGCCCCCTACCCTTCAGGAAATGGGCCAATTATTTATTCTTCTTCTTCTTTACTTTTCATTTGGGACAGTGCCTTAATTATCTTATTTATATCCTTGTACCCCTCTCTCTGTTTTACATTCTCAAACAATATTCTCCAATTTTTGAACCAAGACACCTGCTTCAATTGCCCTATACAGATCCCCCTTTTTCCAAACAAATAATGAAACATCATATGTTCTGATACATAATATTTTCATTTACTAACGCCCCATCTTTCTTGTTTCTTCCAACCACATGGGCACAAGGTTAATATTTAAGTGACTGGGTCTGAAATTTAAGATGGAGGAAAGCAGCTTTTCTATGATCCTAAGAAGACAAAACATGCTCTTCTGTCCCTGGCAAGGCATAAGACAGAACTCTGTTTGCTGAAGCATCTTCTGGAAGAGCAAAAATTGCAACAAGGCAAACATTTCACCTCAGCTCAAGGACACATCTTAGCCACATCTCAGCTCAAGGACACATCTTAGACACATCTAGCCTCTGAACACAATTATTAGAAGACATGAATTCCTTGGGATGTACAAAGATGTACTCTGAGGAAGTTTTACCACCACAGTCAGCTATCACAGAACCAGTTCAGACTGCAAGGCAGGTATTAAGAGCTCAAGGCTGAACCAGTCTCAAGATACTGAGATTGGTTACATGGCACCATTTAAAACCTTCTTGGTTGTTTACATGCCTAATGGATTAGAAATACAATTCAAGGGAAAGCTTTGTCTTTTAAATGTCATTGATTGATACAATTACCTAGCCGGGCAATTAATAAATGCACAGAAGGAGGGCAATATACTATTAGGGGGAATACTCAAACTCACTTGGAGAGGAGAAGTATGACGAGCAATTTCTCCAAGGAGGAACTTGGTGCCCACACAGTTTATCTCTTTGGCTTTGTATAAAAGGGAATCTGAACACTACCACCTCTATTCCTTTCATGCTAGATCTTTCTAGCATGAAAAATATTCAATGGATTACATCCAACTCTAAGGCAACTAGAGGTGACAGATTTGCAGGGGAGAGGATAGAAAACTCGTGTGTGTGTTCAAGTTGCCTTTTGATTTATGGTGACCATATGAATTTCAGAGGGTTTTCTTTGGCAAGGAATACTCAGAGGTGGTTTTACCAATTTCTTCCTCTGTAACCTGCAAATTATAAAGATGGGCAAGAGCAATTAACTACCTCATGGTACCTGCCTGCAGAAATACATAGCCAAGAATAGAAACTCAAAAGTACACAGCAATAATTATTTTGTAGCAAGAAGGGGACACACAAACAGCACACAAACTCAGGATTACAGCTGTTTGCTTTGTAAGCACTATTTTAAAAAAAACCTGAGTGCATACAACTCTATTACAATGCTTAAGCAAACAAATGAACAGCCAACACCACATTCCATTACTTGCCCATAAACTTGCCCATCTTCAAGTTAGACCTGACCCTCCTGTCCCTTCTGTTTTAGAATCAGCCTAAACAGATCTGACAATATCTCACAAAGTTTCTCTGACTGCTTTAGTAAACCTAAACAGATGGTTTCCGGGAGTGGTGTGGAAGCCAAAAAAAAAAAGGGCGGAGGGACCCAAGGATGAGGAGAAAAAAAACACCTTAAAAAGCAGACATGGAGAAACATTGCAAAATCTTAAAACATACTTCTGAAACCTCAGGCTAAGCAGATGGTTGACAAGTGGGAGTGGCAGGAGAGGAACAATAAAGCCAGCAAGGGATACAGGATATTCCCCCCAAAACGGGAGAGAATTTTAGGAAGCAAAGACAGCCACAATTTGGGATGTGGGAAGGGCACTGGTGTGTTTACACACAGAGAGTAATGCCTGTAGGGGAGGTAGTGAGATAGGAAAGAGAAGCAGCCTTCAGACAGAGGATGCTACTAAGTAGTACCAGCAGAAATGTATGATAATAAATGACATATTCATACTCAGAGTCCTTCACCTATATTACGGTATATTACGGCTTCAAACCCCAAATATACATTTCGTTTAAGGAAGAGGACGGCAGCAATCTCCACCCCCTTCCTCGGAGGCGGGAGAGGAAGGAGGGGGCACAGATTTCAAGGTCATGATTTTGGGGAGGGAGAGAAGGAGAGACAGAAAAGACGAACAGCCATCCCCACCATCACTCCAGCTCTTTAAAATATGCCCGCTGGACCGAACGAAAACCTTTTCCCTCGAGATTTTTTAGAGGCAGAGAGGCCAGCCGTTGGAAGTCCATTGCAGCAAACGCAACAAAAGGGTCTGGGGCAACCACAAAGGGCTAGCAGACGCACTGATGTTCAGTTCCTGGTCCAGAATTCAGTTTATGCATCTTGTCCTTGGCTGGCAGGTAGGTAAGATGTGGCTCTCTTTAAAAACCCCTCCCTAAAGGATAAGAAGTGTGTATTTGTCTCTCTACCTTCATCATAAATATTGTCGCCCTGGTCCCTGAACACTCTTTTCTCTCTCTCTTTGTCATCCTCTGTCTTCAAATAACGTTTCCCTCTGCAAGAAGGTGAAAGTCAAATCCGGTACATTGAAGGCTATGACGAATCGGCATGCTTTTTACCCAGGATCCCACAAACCCCACCAGCAAAGATAACCCGGCGTTTGCAAACCACATACCTGAAAACCACAAATCCAGCATTTTTCTTTTTTCTTGCCAGCCAGTCCACAATATCGCAACCTGCCTTAAAAACCATCCCAATGTGTCCCCTTCCCAAATATTAGGGCTCGCATTGTCACTCCCCCAACATTTCCTCCCCCCACCAATAAATAAATCAATCAATCCCCATCCTAAATATTTAATGGGTTATTTCCCCCCCAATTTCCTCTCCCCCATATCTGATCTGCATCCCAGCAAAGCATTATCTCCTTTCTCAAAATATTCCCTTTTTCTTGCCCCTCTCAGCATATTGCCTCTCACCCGCCACTCCCCCCAAATCCTCCCCTTCCCCAATAATATTTCCTCTAAAAACACAAATTATTTTCACAAGGAAACCCAACTCGCCACCCCCCCTTTAATTTCTTAAATTAGAAAGCATGGAAAAATAACCATAAAGGCTAAGATTTAAGAGATGCATCAGATCTCGTGTCACTTTGAGGGTTGAAATAAAAATATATTTAATTTTTAAAAAAAATCAAAATGACGCCCGACGGTCGCCCTCACCACCGCGGTGGGAGATATGCCGGCATCGAAAACGGTGGCGCTTGGGGCGGTGGAGCAGGCAGGGGTATTTCAGCAGCAACGCCGAGGTGAGGAGGTAGCCGCCCAGCGTCGAGAGGAGATAGAAGGCGGCCGACATGGTGGGAGAGGACCGAGGAGACACGGCGACCGCAGCCCTCCCTCCTCCGACCTGTCCGAAGCCCCTCTTCGGACCGACTGAGAAGGAGCCCGAGACTTCGCCCGCACACACCGCCCAAACCCCGCCCACTCCCCGACTGCGCAGGCGCCCCGCGGGACAAGATGCCGGCGCCGGGGCTCCCGCCGCGCTGATTGGCTCGGGGAAAGCGCGCGGCCCGAAGAAAAGGAGGCGGAGCCAAGGGGAGAAGAAAAGATGGAGGGCGGGGCGCCGGGGAATTGGGCTGGCCGTGACGTCACAAGGCCGCAAGCTCGCTTTCCCCCCCCCAGTCAGTTGTGAGGTAAAAATGAAGCCGGTTAACGGCTCTTTTTCCCCTGAGGTAAACCCGAAATAGCAAAAACCCGCATTTTTCGCCTGTAGTGGTGAGGCAGAATTGAACCAAGCAGCTTTCTTTTTGTCTGTAGCTTAGAAGTGACATGGAAATAACCTCCACAGTTCTTCTTTTAATCCTGAGGAAAAAAATTAATGACCACCTATTTGGCTGCTGACGAGGAACACCCCATCTTAGCCTTTTGGGCCACGACAAATATCTGTCACTTTTAGGATATTAAAATTATATTAAGTGGATAACAGGTTTCTGTGGCACCTTAAAAACAGAACTGAGGAAGCCTGTGATTAAGAAATATAGATACATAGATAGAACAACTAGAATATCTTTGCCCAGGATTTTATTTTTTCCTAGGGAATACTTGTTAGAAAGATTTGAGATTCTGTGTCTTTTATTCCCCAAACTGGCTTGTCCAGTATCTGCAATGTTTCCCCATATTCCCTGATCCAATCTGCATTCAGAGTTATTAATAATAATAATAATAAAATTTATTTGTATCCCACCTCTCCACATGGATCGAGGCAGCAAACAACATAAAATACATTATACATTAAAACACATTAAAAATATACCCAATCCTCCCCACCCATCAACCCACCTAAACCAACCCCTTAAAATACACAACAATTAGCAATCCATCAATTACTGTTAGCAAAGCAGCAAGGCAATAGGTGGGAGGCGATGGAAATGCTAATAATAATAATAAAATCTATTATTAACATACAGGGGTTGGGTTCCTGAGGGAAATACACTGCCCTCCTCCTTGCTGCCAGGCCTCATCTTTATAGCAACCAGCCTATTCAAGACAGGCACAGTTGACTGAGCCTAAGAGCTCTCTGGGCTGAGAATTCTAAAGGCTCGTCCCAAAACTGCAAATCCCAGGATTCCATAGAATCTTCTCAGGCAGACAATCATATGAGGTCTTCGCCTGATACAGACAAACACACGTTGACTTTTATCTATTAGATTTTAAACCAATATAATTTATAATTGCAATACAATAGTATTTCAATAAAGTAAAATACAAATCTATATACACAAATGCTACCCAACCTATACAGGCACTGATAATAAGGACATGGTAAACCAAAGTTAAATGTGAAGATGCTGATTCACTTATGCAAGCACTGCTGATAAGAATATGGAAAAACCCTGTGAAAATCCTGACAAATTTATCGTCAGGAGTCTGTTTACTAATATTTTTGAATCAGTTCGAGAACCTGGTCATCAAGATGTACTACACCTAAGTAGAGTTATCACTAGAAGTCTGCTTATCAACCGTTTGGAACAATTTAAAGAACTTGGTTCTGTACGTATCTATATTTCTTAATCACATTTTTTCCCAGTTTTGTTTTTTCTTTTGTTTTGGACCAGTTTGCTGTTTTGTGGTTACCTTAAAAACACACACATTTATTACGGCAGGAGCTTTCATGAACCACAACTGACGTCAACAAGCCTGAGTGTGTCTTTCGTTTAATAATAGTATGCTCAGGGTTTCTATAATAAAAGAAGAATTCTGAGAATTGCCATAAAAAGATAATGATGCCAGGCTTGCTAATTATGAAGATTGGCTTTCCTAGTGCCCTTTTTCATATGCAAAACCAGTTGACATACATTGTCTCAGTAGGGTATAATCTCATTAGTGTAACTGATACTATTAATAATGAATTATTCCACTGTTCTGCACATAAACTTTAATTTTTTAAAATGCTGGCAGCTGCCTTGAGCTCTCCCAATTGAAAAAAAAAGATACACTCTAGTTGCATATAATTCTGGCATTTCAAAGTATAGGTTAATGTCGGCAGAGAAATAGAGTGCCTTTCTTTTATACCAACTGCTGTTTGCCTTTGAGTTGTTCCTATTTTTTTAAATAAAGTTTTATTGAATATTTAAAATAAAAAAATACAAAAAGACATCTAAAATATTAATAAACCAAAAAAGACACACTAATACTGATTTATGGCAACTGTAAGGCAAACCTATCACGCAACTTTCTTGGCAAGATTTGTTCAGAGTGGGGTTTGCCTTTGCCTTTCTTTGAGGCTGAGAGAGCATGACTTTCTCAAGGTTATCCAGTGAGTTTCCATGGCTGAGTGGGGTACTCAAACTCTAGTTTCTAGAGTTTTAATCCAATGCTCAGATGTAATTACACCATGCAGGCATCCTAATTCCTAGGTGCTGGCCATCCTTTCTCAAGAGCTATTAATAACAAAGCAGGCTAGTAACTTAAAGAGCATTGGTTGTTTAATGGTTTTCAAACTTGTGTAGTCTTTTTAAGCTATATTTTAACTGATATTATAAGCTGCTTTGGATTCCATATTGAGAGAAAGGTTGGATTCAAGATAGATAGATAGATAGATAGATAGTCCATTTCTCTCCTTTACTTTTTGTCATTTCCTATTCCACGGTAGGGAACTAGGCAAACAGGTGAATGACAAAACATGGTTTTGAGTTTAGATGTTAGCAAGCCAGAGTTTAAACAAGTTAAGAGTTCATAAGCCACCAACTAACCACAGCTTTTCACTGTGGTTTGTGACTGGCTATGAAACAATGGTTTGTTCACAGAGTTCATACACAGTAGTAAACAACAATAAACTATAACCTGGGTTATTGTTACACATGAAGACAACCATATTGCATAAGCAGAACTCATAGCTAAAACTCTTAATGGAAGTATTCCAGATGATAGCTGTGTATACATGATATTATGTGCTATTTTGTGGCAGAGCCCAACTTTATATACAAATGATATTCAGCAATCATGTTTTAACAGAGAAACTCATATTTTATTTCTCCTTTCGTCATTTCAGGCCTCAGATCTTTGCAAGCCAGGATTTAATTGGCATCTGTACAACATATACCCACCATTCCAGTGACTTGGATAGGACTTGGCACATAAACATTGCTTCAGTAAGTTGCAAAAAGATCTTTTAATTACATTGACTTAAAAAAAATCAGAACAGTGATTGCTGTCAAAATTCCAGCTGTTACTAATCAAAATCCATCATTGAGATTGTGGGGGGGGAAGGGAGGGGAAAAGAAAATATTCCCATGCCAATTCAAGCTGCCATGACCAGAAAGTCCTACTGTACTACAGCCTTGAGTATTCCTCTCATCACCTTGTAACTCATCAGCTGCTGATTTTCTTTCGGAGGGAAGCAAGGCCCACGTTCAGTCACGTAGGCATAAGGAAATCGGAGGACCCACAGTCCATCAGGTGGAAGAGTTATTTCTTGTTTCTCAGGATAAAAAACAGGGCATGGAGGTGGCCCTGGCTGAACCTAAGAGGGAGTTGGAAAGAAAAAAATAACATCAGTGTCTCCTAACAGGCAAGCTGTTTCCCCAACCTTCAAAATTAAAGTATAGGCATACTGAATATAACAAGGCTTCTGATAAAAAAGTTGTGTTGTGTGGTGCAGTGGTTAGAACCACTTCTTCCAATTCACAGTGCTGGCTGGGACTGATGGATGCTGCCTAAAACATCTAAAGCAGACAGGCAGCCAGAGAAGCTCTAGGAGCACAGACATGCGAAGTCTTGGGACTGTGCTTGCCCAATGCCACCGGACGCTTGAAAGCCACCCCCATCAATTTTTAGGAAAGATGAAGTGATTGGACCCTCCTTTTAGGTAGTGGAGGACTTACTTCAGACCCACAGAAGATAACCCTCCTCCCAGCCTTAAAATGGAGAATTACATTTCCTGGAGGTTTCTGGAGCAGAATTCTTCACTTTGGAGCCAAGTGATGCAGAGACAGTTAAGACAGCTACAAAGCTGAAAAAATCTGGGTCAGAGTATCATAATAGGAAATTGAGAACAGACTCAAATCCTTATTCGTCAATGAATGCTCAGTGGGTGACCCTAGATCAGTTGCTATTTCTTAGTTGTTACAAGGACAAAAAGGGGCAAGGGACAAGCCAGCAACTTGTGGCCTTGCACATATTGTTGGACTGCAATGCTCATAATTCCTATAGTAAGGGATGATAGAAACAGAAGTCAAACAGCATCTGGAAACTGGTAGACCACAGTTTTTCAACCCCTGACATCTTCTTGAGCTCCTTAGAGGGAAACTGGCATAGAAACATGAGAAAATAAATTCAGAAGAGGCCAGCACTCTCCTACAGTCTGCAAATTGCAAGCAAAGCGTGGTAGCAGAACAAAACTTCAAAAACAAAAACAAAACAAAACTTCAGCTCCCATGACTGTCTTATTGATGAACAACAAGCTCTGCTGTAACAGTCTGAAAAGTGGTAATTATTTTCTGAACATTTCTTTTTGGAGCACACCCCTATTCTTACCTGCGGTGTAAGTATGATCTGGAGTGGAGCATCAGGAACAACCACAAAGAGCCTCATCAGCTGAGCATAGTGTGGCTTCAACCCTCGTCCAGGATTCGATGACAGGATGTACAGGGGCATGTCGGAATTGAGAGCTTTGATGGCTGATTCCTTCGGTCCTCCTCCCATCACCTTCATGACCTTCTCAGGTCCCGAACACATGAACCTCCGGCCGCGGGCATCTTCATATTCAAACCCCACAAAGGCACGAGCCACGTCGTCGCGCCGCCTCCCTCTTCCCATGACAACCGCACTCCTTTTTCCCGGTACAGCCTTGTTGGGAGCCGGCCAGGAATTGGTATCCAGATCTCCCTCCTCTTCAGTCCGTGTCCTGATGACAATATCCCAAGGCATTAAGTAGTTTGTGCCTAGGATAAAGCCCTGTTGGTCTAAGCCAGAGTGGAAGTTGTACGCCTTAGCAGGACCAAGTTTCACCAGGGACCAGCTAGAAAATTTGGGCAGAAGGCCCTTGGGGCAATTTGAATGAAGCATCCCAGCCAGATACTCAACAGTAGAAGCCTGGCGGTCTACCAAGCTTGGCCTCTTCTCACCTTTAGCTTCTGCTGCCTGCCCGTGAGCTTCTGTATTGTTCCCCCCACCTTGTGGGTCAGCAGGGTATGTCCCCAAACTGTCTGTGGACTGACCCAGACTAAGAGCTAAGCTTAGACTGGTGCTCTCCCCCTGAGTTTGTGGTTCCTTTTCTTTCAGTTTTTCAGCTTCCCCTTCAGGAGGGCTGGGGGATACCTCATTTTTGGCTGGCGCTGGATCCGGAGTACTTGGCTGAAATATGGGGAAGTTGATATGGTCCAGTTTGCCACAACATTTCTCTTCCAGGAGCTAAGAAAGGAGAGGGGAAAACAGGTGGTAGAATTAATGCTTTCAGCCTGCAGAATAAGACTATGGGTTATATTGGGACAATTGGTAGGCCACTGCAAGAACAGAGTGCTGGACCAAAAAAAAACAACCATGCTCCAGAAGAAAGAAAATGTCTGGATCTACAGATCTGACACCTTGAAACTGTATTACTTATAATGCCTGATGTGGCTCAGGTCCTGCTACCTGAATGCCTGCATCTCCATATACAAGCCTGCTCAGGCTCTAAGATCTTCGAGGAGAACTCAGCCTCGCCGCCATCTAATGGGGACTCTGAAAACAGGGCTGTTTGGTGGCTTTTTCAATTTATTGTGTGTGAGAGAAGGAGAAAGTGAGAGATACTGATTGACTGCGCAAGAAATGCACCCACAGCACCAAGCTGTATCAATTCAAAGGTAGCAGCCAGCCAGTCTGTCTCCCTCATATACACACACACACTCAACTCTGCTTTTTTACACCCTAACCTATCTCATAGGACTGTCTAAGAATAAGGAAGGTGGGAGAAATATGTGTGCCACCCTCAATTTTTTAAAATAAAGACATGACATTATATTAACATTGCAGTGTGCATACACACCACAAACACATGCTAGAAATATGCCCTCTTCCTTGCTCATGTGACACTCTAATCAATAAAGGTTAATTTTGTTAGAATTCTGCCTACAAAAGTCTGGATGTGCATTTTTCCTAGCATGTGACTGGCTCCCAGTATGAACTAGACTGAAAAGTGTGGTAGAGATTTTAATGTTTGAGTACCTGACTGTCTAGTTAAAGCACAGTATATCTAGGAGACTTCAAAAAGTGATTACCTGATAGAAGTCATAGTTTGCTGCTTTGATGTCAAAAGGGTCATCCCGAGGTGCTTGTTTCCTCCCGCAGTTGCAGGCGCCAGTGGAGCGAGCCCGGCTGTTGTGATACAACACTGGTGGGTTCCTGTCAGGTTCAGGTTTCTCTCCTACAAAGAAAGGCAAAAATGAAAATATACTAGGTTTCACTCCTTTGAAATAAGTGATTGGGGAAAAAAGCAGTCAAATAAACAAAGTTCAGATAACACAGAACCTAACACCTTGACAATATCAAGTCTTCCCCCTTTACCCTCCAGTTAAATAATGACTTTCTAGTTCTAGATGAAAAAGTGGCAATGTGCAAAACAAAGCTGAACTGACACTCCGGTGCCAGCCCTTTTTATGCAGGATGGAATATGTGGTCAAGGACTTTTTTTAAAGGTTATTATTATTGTCTTAAATATTTTAAACTTATTTTTGGTGCTTTTACCAGCTTTGAGAGACAGCACAGTGTAGTGGTTGGGGTGCTTAGCTAGGAACTGAAAGACCAGGCTTTCAATCCTCACTTGGCCATGGAAACCCACTGGGTGATCTTTGGCAGTTCATACTCTCTCAGCCTCGAGGAAGGCAATGCAAACCTCCTCTGAACAAATCTTGCCAAGAAAAACCTGCAGTATGGCAACTCATATCAGAAACAACCTGAAGATACACAGCAATTACCTCATTTTGAACCTTCAGATAAGGGCACTAAAAAATCTGTCTTAAAATGTTCAGTGTATGCGCACATGCGCATTACCAGAACCACATGTGATTATCAGAAGATAGAAGAATGACACTCTGGAGGATTCACCTTCCCACTCTACTCGTGACTCTGTATGCTGAATGTTTAAGCCAAAAACAGGTCAACATTACTGAGAAGGCCAATGTGGACTAGAAACTTGTGTTTTCAAAGCTTCTCCGTTCCTTCTTGATGAAATCTGGCAGAGCTATCTTCCAAGCCACCCCCCCACCATCTCATGTTTAATGAAGGTACTTCTATATAAATAGAAGTAAAAAAAACCCTCCACCCCCCAGCTTCTAAACTTCAGCTATCCTGAATTTACCTGATTTGGGCAACAAATGAAACTTATGTACGCAGTGCTGATCTGTCAGGCTCCTCTCTTCACACAGCTGGTGACCATTGCTCCAGAACTTGTAGCAATCTTCATGCAATTGGAGGGCGTACTTGTGAAAAGCTGGCCCCCGCGCATGCTGGCTGTACACCCGCAAGGCCTGTGCCAGCTGGTTCTTGTGAACAGTCATCGTGTAGTTGTGAGGCAGGTTGGACTGGTAGGCGCTGTGGGCCATCGGGAGAGCTTTCTGGCAACGGTTCTCGGAGAACTTGGTGTCGATGTCCAGGTACCCTTCCAAGACTTTGATGCTCCCCATGATCTTGGAGGTCAGCTCCCCCGTGAGGGAAGAGGCGTCGCTGTCTTTGCCTTCAATGGCCACCTCGTACAACTTCAGCGCCGTGGCTACCCACTTCTGGTAGGTAGGCAGCTCAAAGTGGGATGGCTGAGGGTTCCGCCCCACGCTGTCGTCGAAGCCTTTCTTGCCCAGGACCAGCTCCACGTGCTGGAACAGGAACTCTTTCAAGGTGCAATCCACCAGCTGCCCGGAGGAGCTGGAACTACTGCTGCTCTCAACATGGAACGACAACTGCTGTCTCCCGTGCCTCATCAGCTGGTACCTCCTCGGCCCGGCCAACGCGGGCGCCAGGGCGGACTCCGTCTCGCGGCTGGTGCAGTTGCCCCTCAGCTGGTCCAGCAGCACCACGATGGGGTCGTCCCCCTCCTGGGCCCCCCCGGCCACGATGTAGACGAAGGCTTGGTTGGCCGGCACGGTGAAGAGGCAGTTGATGCTCTGGTTGGTCAGCACCCGGCTCTTGCGGAAGATGCGATAGATCTGGTCCTCCAAGGCGTGCTGGAGCCGCCGCTTGGGGGAGTGCTTCTTCGGGGGGGCTTCTCCAGGGGCCCGCAGAGCTCCTGCCCCCGGCCCGGCGGCAGCTCCACCTTGAGGGCCCCGTTGAGTTGGAAGAGGAAGAGAAGCCGGGGCGGGCAGGGCCGGCAGTTGAGCTTCCAGTCCTTGCCCACGGGGCAGTCCTTGATGGCGGCCTTCAGCGAGGGGAGCACCTTCTGCCGCAGGCCGTCCAGGGCCCGGAAGACCCGGTCGTAGGTGATGTCGAAGGAGC
This sequence comes from Ctenosaura bakeri, assembly GCA_948474755.1. NCBI lineage: Eukaryota > Metazoa > Chordata > Lepidosauria > Squamata > Iguanidae > Ctenosaura > Ctenosaura bakeri. The sequence continues at coordinate 123,810 of CAOLHI010002660.1, read as the reverse complement.
ACGTGGGGTGCACCATGAGCAGGATGTGGCAGACGGAGAAGAGGTAGAGGAGGCTGAGGCAGTGCAGCTTCTCCTGGTGCTTCCAGAACTCGTGGGCCTCGGCGTGGGGCAGCGGGGAGCCGCCCTGGGCCGGGTGGGCGCCCAAGCCGCCCCCGCCGCCCCCGCCGCCCCGGGCCCCCGCCATGGCCTCCAGGTCCCTGCAGGCCTGAAGCAGCTGGTGGCTGTCGCAGATGGAGGTGAGCACCAGGTACAAGACCTTGCAGTCCTGGCTGTAGTAGGCTTGCAGGAGGTTGTAGTCGCCCTGCGAGGCGGAGGAGGAGGCGGAGGAGGCGGAGGCGGAGGAAGAGGCGGAGGAGGGGGAGCGGGACTCCCCTCCCGGGTCCCCACCCCCTCCCCCTGCACCATCCCCGCCGCCTCCCCCCGGCGCGGCCCTGCTCTCGCCGTCCCGCTGGAAGAGAGGGAAGACCTGCCTGTCGCACACCGTGTTCACCAGGGCCGCCTTCTCCGAGCTGAGCTGCAGCGCCGTCTTGCCGAAGATGCCCACCACGCAGACCTCCTCCTCCTCCCCCGGCGGGCCGAGCCCGGGGCCGCCGCCGCCAGCCACCCCCGGGGTCCCACCTGCCCCGAGGCCCGCCGTGGAGGCCGCGCTGCTCGCCTCGGCCCCGGCCAGCAGTAGCTCGTGCAAGCCCACGGGGCCCTGCATCCCCGTGGCCCCCACCATCCTCCCCGCCTCTTGCAGCGCGCGGCGAGCCCCCGCCTCTGGCTCGCGCGGGCGTCCGGGGCCGGGGAAAAGATGGGAAAGCGACCGCGCAGGCGCGGCCAAACCGCGCGACGCGGGGCAGGAGCCAATCAGCGGGCGGCGCGGGGAGGCCGAAGACGACTATGGTGTCTAGTTTCGCAGCCATAGAGATACGAAAAGAATGAAGAGGAAAAATGACTGTCTGGAGATATAACTTCCGAGTTCTTTGTAGGCTTCTTCTTTTTTTTTAGCTTAGAGTAGATTTATTAGTTTGTTATATTGGTGATATACAATTTTTATCTGCAAGGAGATCGCGGGGGCCAGACATGGTCCTCTTGTTCCTTTCCATCCTGACTACAACCCTGTAGGGTAGTTCACTCTGAGAGATACAATTGGCCGGGTAAATATTATATCGACTGGAGGTGTGGACTTGACCCCGGACTCTCGAGGCCTCCTCCCCCTTTCTGACCATTAATCCCCACGAAATGCATTGGCTGGAATGCATGGCTGATGTTACCTTTCCCATAAAAATGAGACCTTAGAAAAAGCCTGAACCCTTTATTTTGGGCTGCTGCCTTTTGCACCAGGGGCAGGAGGACAAAGGGTTGGGAGGTGGTGCTGCCCAGCAACAGCCGTGCAAAAACCTCGGATTTCTCTCTCATTATGGGCAGAGATGGGACAGGCCAAAAGGAGGTTAAATCCAATGGCAAGCCAGACTCGGGCCACTCAGTTTGAGTCTAGATGGCACAAGCTTATATTTGAAAAAAGGTGGGGAGTCCTGCAAGCTCTCACGTTTCTGTATGCGTAGGGACAGAGCACCGTTTACCTTGGTTTCATAGCACTTTGCATTTCACGGGACCATCCTGTGGCATCTGTAATTTGGGGAGGTATTTACAGTTCTCTGCTAGAGAGCTCTAGTGCTGTAGTTCAGGGCAGTGGATTTGGAGTTCTTTAGCCAAGAATTCTAAGCATCTCGCCAGACTACAAATTGCAGAAGTTGAAGAAATATCAAACTGCTATAAGTATGTGATGTGTCTAATTAAGGTAACAGATTTATAGATCATAGTTCTCAGGCTCCTTTACCATAGACCAGTGGTTCTCAACCTGGGGGTCGGGACCCCTTTGGGGGTTGCACGACCCTTTCACAGGGGTCGCCTCAGACCTCGCTTCAAGCCCTTCTCAGGCTGAGCTTCTGACACTATGATAATGGTTGGGGGTCACCACTACATGAGAAACTGTATTAAAGGGTCATGGCATTAGGAAGGTTGAGAACCACTGCCATAGACCATACTTGCTTGAGATGATCAAGATAAGCTTTCTGGGTTTAAAGGAGCAAATATTATGGGGAGGGCCTGTTAGCACACTGTACAAGGACCCATTCATGTGGGGCATTCTGGTAAGCAATATGCAGGGCCAATAAAACAAAAGAAATTAACTGAGGATGGGGCTCCATGGTTTGTGGGAGCCCAAAGCCAATTGCCCCAATTGCTATCCTCCCCATAATCCTGGGGCTGATTAAAGTTACTTCTGGAGGTCCAAAGCTTTCTCCCTCCCTGTTCTTGTAACCTGTTGAGTGGAAGATGGAGCTTGTTGAACTAACAGTCCACTGATAGTCCAGTCAATCTGATAGGTTTTTCTTGGAACAGCCCTGCTTATGGGCCACATGTTGACTACCAGAATTTACCTTGCTTAGCAAAAGCAGAAAGGTGGCATTTCCTGGTAGAAATGAAAATGCCACCTGTCAAATCTCTCACTCTGGACTCTTTCCCCTTCTGCCATAATGTGTTTTTATAAGTATGATACTGTGAAATGAGTGATTTGAAAGAGCTGCACCCTGCATGAACACCATCTCCTAATTGAGGAGTGATATCATCCTGGTAGCTATTTCCTTCACCTGCAATTGTCTATTTTACGCTGCAGATTATCTGCAGCACCCTCTTCCCTTATGCAGCTTAATGGAAGGAGATGGGATGACAGCTCTGTGCTACACATTCTTTACTGCCTCCTTATCTGTGTCCCTTCTTCTGGGGAAGTAAAATTAGATTGGTAAGAGTGCTTGCTTGAAACTTTTCCCTGGCAGGCTCTATTACTGGCCTGAAACCACTTTGTTTTTCACATGGCGATAGGCGCACAACATACAAATCTGTTCACCCACAGAGGCAAAGCAGAGTACCAGAAAAGTATGGATGAGCAGTAGGGAAAGGAAACTGGAAATAATGTAATCTGCGTAGATCAACCGTAGGACGGGGTACATCTATCCCTCTGCCCATGTGCACGCTCTTTCAGTCAAGTCCAGCACAACGGATGCAGTGTAGAAAGAACAGTCTTTAAATTTAAGAGAGTTCTCAGATAGGCAACTAGACAATTATAACAGTGAAAGTAGCTTGCCTGGCTTTCACTTTTAGAGAAGCTTGTCTGATCACTCTCTCTTAAGTCTCTTTCTTTGCTTACACCTCCCTTGGATACATCTTCCAATTGTGGAAGCCCAGAAAGGTCTTAAGATAAGCTGATGTACAAGGGCTGGGTGTCAGCCCTTTATTCTCTTGCAACTCAGTTCCAAAGGAGAAGCCTGCATACCTTCTGCTATCTTGTAATTTCTCCCTTCCAGCCGTCACCTGCAAAGCCAGTCAGTGTTTTTCATTTAATTGGCCTCTTTCCCCATTCACTCCTAAGGTAAGAGAGCTGGGAACAGGCAAGGTGGTTCCTCGATGAGTCCAACCCTTTTCGTGATAACGAATTTCATGCTCTTCTAGAGGTTTGTGACTAAGGCCTAAGTATAGAGTGAAGACAAGGCATCTGACAGACCTCCTGCTCTCACAGGAGTCTGCCTGGAATTTGGGACTTCCAGCAGAGACCCTGTTGTATAGCAGCAGGGGTTAAGCTGATGAATACACAAGGCACAGGTTATTTTCTGTAGTAGCATCTCCACTGGAAATCTCTTCTAAGAGAAGTCAAGCTGGCCCCAACTTGGCTGAGTTTCCAGAAAGTGATCTGATTATTTTATATGACACTTGTTTTTTTAAAATTGGCTCTTAAATGGTTTTAAAGATATGGTTGTATATTTTATTGTAGAAACCTTGTTGATCAGAAAAGCAATTAATACTTTTAATCAATTAATACACCCCATCAGCTCTAGCTAACATGGACAATAGGGAATGCTCATGGCAGTGGAAGTTCAAAATACCTGGAGGAGAGCACAAGGTTTGAGAAGGTGCACAAACATGAAAACTGAACAACTACATGCTTCTGAGAATACAATCAGGAATTTGATAAATTGGCAGTAACTGTCTGCTTTGAACTAGATTGTCCTTTTCAAACAAACAGAAGAATAAGCAAACTGATAGGATATGATGTTTAGTTTAATAAAAACTGATTGCCAATCAATGCTGTTCTGCAACACGAGCTGCAAATTTTTGTATTTGCGTTTGTCTCAACATGTGCCACAGCCAAAAGGCATCGTCTTCAAAGGTGGAAACAGATGCAGAAGCAATCAAGTTTTCATGGCTAAAACAGCATTAAAATTCGTTGCAGATAAAAATACAAGCCAAAATACAAAGTGTAAACATACAGTATTTCAAATGCAGCATCCACAGTATTAATACATATTCTAAAAGCCAGCATTTGTGTGTTCTATTGTTTAATTAATTTATGGACACATTGGCTTTTTCACAACTGTTTTAAGCTTGGTATAAATGTGTGTGAATACTGGATTTTTTTTTTATATTTGATAAGTTGCTTTAAGCAGCTTCTTTTTCTGAAGGGAAAAGTGCAGTAAACATTTCCCAAATAAATAATAAAACATGTTTTTGAGCCACTTTTTTTATACTTAAACATAGAGTTCATCTCTTTTCTGCTGTGGAAATAGGGGAGTGGAAAGAGATCAACTTGCATCAGGTTCTTAGAATCAAAATGCAGCCCTTGCTGCTCTCGTAATTGTAGATCTGCTGAAAATAAGGTGTCTTGCACAGCACTTGGAGACATTACCTTTAGGGATTGCAACTTCCACAATACAGTTGTCAGATCCTGGAAGTTGAAATGCCCAAAAAGTAATGTTTCCAGGCTTTAACTTTATATTAGGAAGTCATATTGTACCTTCTCCAGTTCCATAGGTATCCATTTTACCTATTCCTCTGCAGGAGCCTGTACAAACAGGGATATAATCGTTAAAACCTTAAGAAAAATTGCCATTTTTCCATGTCCACAAAAACACCAATTCTTCCAATGTACAAATATTGCTCAAAACATCTTTTTTTAAAAAACTGTTTTTAAAAGAGAGAAATTCAAATTCAGTTAAAATGCAGTGCTCCTGGGTCCTAATAAGCAAGATGAAAGAAGGTGGGGAGGCGCAATTCCTCACAAGGGAGTGTGCAAACTTTCAGCTCTCTAGATATTAGATTACAACCGGCAGCAGGTCTGGACACAAAGATCACAGAAAATATAGTACAAGATTTAGAGGGCCTCAGATTCCACACACTGATTCCCACAATCTCTAGCTTGTGATGGCTGGGGCTGAATGACAGTTTCAGTCAAGCACTGTCCAAAGGATCACAACTTTCCCACCTGCGTTCTGATGCAGTGCTCCCCAGCTTAGTTGTCTAGATGTTCTCAACCATACCTACAAGCATAGTGGGCTGGCCCCTTCTGGGAGCTAAAGTCCAACACACATGAAGAGCACCAAATTGGCCAAGGCTGTTTTAGAGCAGAGGCAGGCAAAATCTGTTTTTCCCCAGATATTGTTGGATTGCAAGTCCCAGCAATCCTCACCAACGGTTACGCTACCTGGGGTAGTTAGGAGCTGCATTCCAACAATACATGGCAACAACCACTCTGCCCAACCCTGCTTTAGAGGGTTTTCAAGCTCATTTACTCCCCACACCATGTACTTTCTCTCTTTCCGTATGAATACGGTAGTGTCCAGAAGAAGGCTGATAAGGGTCATGATGGACTTTGTATCCCTAGGAGATGTGCTAACTTTGCTCTTCAAAGCTCCCTCCTGTAGGTAGTCGTGCTGGAGAAGGGCTCTTCGGGTGAGCCAACTGTCAAGAAAGAAAAAAAGGGCATAAATTTCTAGTTCTGAGAAGTATTTGGGCAACACGCTAAGTGATTTAGGGCATGAGCGTATACACCAAGGGCAATGAAACCTCTGGTAGTCATCTGCTGAGCTATCTCAGTGTCAGAAAGGAATGTGCTGTGTATTGTGCAAGACTGTTGGTCCATCTAGCTCGATACAGTCTTTGCAGACTAGCATGGCCCCTTGGAGTTTCAGAAAACATTTCTCCCCAGTTCTGCCTGGAGATAACCAGGGACTGAATCTAGAGATGCAATATTTCTGGAAATTTTGACCTGGGAAAAAATAACAATTTTCAGAAAAATGCAATATTAACCTACATTATATAGAACTTTGGCATGAAGGCTGAGTAATTCCCCCCCAACTTTTTTTCTAGACATTTCCATCTCTAATAGTATGAAGGGCTTTCTGGATGCAGCGCAGCCTCATGCCCTCCAGGTATGTTGGACTGCTACTACTATTTTTCCAAGCCAACGTGACCAATGGCCACTGGACTGGGAAATCCTGGACCATCTCATGGCACACGTATGCTTTGGAATTTGTGGGGCAATGTATTGTAGGGATGGAGGGGAGGGATGAAATGGTGACTACGAGGGAAAAAAAGGCAGGGTTGGAAACGTAGGGAATGTTAAGAGTAAAGAAAACTCTTTTGGAACCAGTTGCTGATAAAGTTTGAATGCTCAGAAGGGGAGCTGGCCCTGATGTGGGACAGTGAGGTAACCTCCTTGCCTAGCACATGCTAGGAGCCGTGTGCATTGAAAAAGATATTGCTCAACATCTATCATACAGGACCACTGCCTCATTCTGCCTAAAGACAGGGCAGGTTCTCAACACTCCTTAAGCTACCTTGTTGTCTTTAGGTCAGCAAAGGATAGTGTCCATCTGCAAGTACTGAAGGAAGTACCAAAAGCCAGACCAGACAACTTTTGTACATGGGATTAGTGAAGTATACCAGCCATCTTCTTGCTCCTTGCCTCTGACAGCAAATGTCTTGGGCCAGCCCAGTACAAAAGGGAAATTATTTGTGCATTGGGAAACCTGGTTTCCTATCTGTAGGATGAAGCAAGCTTTCATACTTCTGGGAAGGAGCTAGGGATTTCGTACAGTGGTAGCGTTTTATTCCAAGTCCTCTATCGGCATCCATTTTCTAGATGGCATTACCTGAAACTTGCGCCGCAGAGCCTGGGTCATGATTGGTGTTAATCCTGTTCCAGTCTCAGTGTTCTCTTTGTTAGTTAATGGGGTTCCACCTGGGCTCCTGGTGAGGGTGAGGAAGAAAAAAGGCACCATTGGGTATCTCAAATCTTTCGTTCTTAATTTAGCCAAAATCATTGCAAAGAAATAGACAGAAACCCTCTACTACTTCCCAGTTATATGCAGAAAGGAGAAAGTGGGCAGACATTACCTCTTAATAGCAAGCTTTCGCAGGTGTTTTCGAAAGTCTACAGCACTTCTGCTGGGAGTGCTGGGTGGAAAGAGAGAAAAAAGATTGAAATTAAAGCCAGAAAATTTAGAACATTATATTTTGACCACCTTAAAATTCATAATCTTTTTCCACATGTGCCCCACAGGCTGTTTCTGTGGTCCTTAAGGAGTCCCAGGAATCAAATTGTTTTTCTGAAGAGACCTTTCTTAAATCTGGAAGTGACTTCTAGTCATTTCCTGTTTTGAAAAAGCCTCTTCTGGTCCTAAAATGGCCTGGGGGAGATAAAACATGACAAAAATGCCCACCACAGTGCCTAAAGGGTATTGGAAGACATTTTGAGTGGCAATTGTTTAGTTTTGGGGTTTATTTGTGAGGTGTTGTAGGGTATGTGGTCCCCCCAAGGTTTCTTAGGGAATAACATGGCCACCTTGCTTTCCCAGTTTCCCAGTACCATTGAAGAGGCTGCAGAAGCATTTTATTACCTGATTATATCTCCTCTGTTTGTTTGCATCACTTATTGTTAATGAATTTGTTAATTTCAATAAAACTGAACTGAAGATAAAAGAAAGCCAATTTTCCTTGCCTTGTCCAAAGGGGGAGCAAATGGAATGGGTGAAGCACTGAACTATGGGGTCTCTACAAATGTGTCTTAAAGTCACACAGCTCAGTCTGGAGCCAGCCTTTATTTTCAGTTTCCTGGCTCAGTCAAGGGGCAAACGGAAGGAAAAGACATTGCTTTCCAGACCATCCCACAGACTAAACTAGGGATGTTCTATAACCTGGACCTGTGAGTTCCTTGTCAGCACTTTAAAGAGTAAAGCTAGAATTGTTAAGTGGCCCAATACTCACGGTGTACACATAAAATTATACAAGATCACCAGCCACCGAAAGGTCCTTACATTAAACGATTAGTGACGTGCACGTGCGGCCGGGATGCTTTTGATTTCAGGTTGATGCTCTGCAAATCGGAGAGTGTAACTAATGCTTTGCGCTGCTCAAAGGGTGAGCCCTTCTGCAGTTTAAAAGACAGGAAAAATATTGTTACTGCAACATCTATCAGTGTGAATTCAATGCTTTTAAACCACAGGTGGAGATTTCAGGCTCTGGGGTCAAATCTGGGCTTCCTCAGATGACCACATGCTCTTCACCATCATTGAGTGGTTTGCCAGCTTCTGTACAGCCTTCCCACCTATTCTAAAAGGTTAAGGTCTCCTCCTAAAGCTTAATGAATGGCAGCAAAAGCTCTAAACTATGCTATTGAATTTTTTATGGTTCAACCTCTTTTATATTTGATTTTATCCACCACTGGAATTCAGCCGCTAAGCACTTCTGGGAAACTGAATTCAGCTCACAAATTGAAAAAAGCTTCCTGCCTGTTATACACCAGGGTGGGCAAAGCATAGCACCCCACCCCCGCTCACCAAGCCTGTTTTTGCAGTCTTCAACCTCTCCATAACTCTCAGATGACTTTTTTTTACTTCCTCTCCCAAAAAGAAGGAAAGAGGACAAAAGCAAGAAAAAAGACCGCCCCAATTTAGATGAAAAGAAAAAGGCACTGAATAATATTAAGTTGAGCATTCCTGAAGAGGGGAGCTTGGCAGTTAGATTTATGAATTACAATTCCCAGTGGCCATACTGACTTGGGAATTCTGGAAATTGTAGTCAAGAAAAAAGTAACTTTTCTAAGATTTGTAGGGCAGAGTTAGCACTGATACTTATAAGCCATACTGAGAGCTTTCTAAGCTAAAGAGTGAGTTTTTAAAATGCTTGAAACTATACTAATGTTTCTTTCACCAAAATGGAAATTTTCTGTCGCTATTACTGCCATCGTACAACAGGGAGACATCATTACAACTGAGACAAAATTTAGTTTATTGGTGTGGTGAAGAATAAGATGGATCACTAAGCCAGCAGCTCTCAAATTAGCCAGTTCAGAGTATTTACTACTAAATCTGAAGCATAACATACTCCTTCAGGATTACCTTGTCAGTTCCAGTGCTGCTTTGCGTTTTCTTTAATTTTACATTCAGGAGATCCTGGAGTGTTATTTGCATGGGAACATCTTTTTTCAGTGAGACAGCCTGAGTCCAAGAGGGAAAGCAGAAAGAAGAGGAAACTTCAAACTCTCTCAACAACTGAAAAACATGTAGTTCTAGTGTCCTTCACTCTACTGTAAACCTCTATAAAACTACAGTGCTTCTGGTATTCACTACCACCGGATTTAGTGATGGCTGTGAATTTAGATCAAAGCTTACACATCTTATTTTTCAATTGGATGGGTAATTCTGGGAAAGAAATTTCTTTTTCCTCGCACCAGTTTAGATGATTCTTAAAAGCCACTGATTGTACAAGCTGCTCAGTGGCACCTCTGGAGGTGGTAAGCTATCGTTTGCTGGAAGAACCTTGGAAGAAGAACCCTGGATGAAGAACCCTGGATATCCATTTGGCATAGAAGATTCCTATGAAGAGCAGGAGGTTGAACTGATGACCTCCATGGCTCCTTCTGACTTTCAAATTCTAAGGTCTAGCTGGCTGCTGAGACAATAAATGCTGATGTACAAGGTATTTATTACATTTTTTATGGCTTTACTTCACAGATGGACAGCTGTAAGCTACCTGTGGCTCCTGCTTGACTTCAACATGGCTTGCAGTCCCATTCCCTTTGCATGGTTGTTTCTCTCCACTACCACAATCAGCAACAGATGCAGCTATGAAATATGTCAGCTGATCTACCCCCTCAGAGCTTGAAAGGAACAAATTCTAAGTAATGCAGTTGCCTATAAAAAGCTACCTTTTTTTGCTAATGAATCACGCTGAAAAGCAACATGATGAGCGGAAAAAAAGTTACAACCACCAAGCAAACAGTTTCTAGTTAGTTTTAAAATTAATTCACCCCCATGAATTAGAGGGAAAGGGGAATATTCTGGCCTCTAAACAGTATACATTACCTGTGTCTTGGCGCCTCCAGTCTTTTTGAAGCAAAGAGGTGCTGGTGGAGGTGGGGGTGGCGGGAGGGGTGGAGGTGGAGGTGGTGGGACTGGTGGCACCAACAGTTGTGAAGGCGGGGATACCGACCCTGGAAAGCCAAGCTGTGTGTGTGCAGGAAAAGCCAACAATGGACTCCCTGAGCTTTGGCAAGCAGGCTTTTCAGCAGGAGTAGCAGCAGCTCCTTTCTGGTAAGTGGGACAGAAAAGGAGCGGAGATTGAGTTCCAAACATAGCAGAGATGCCTCAACAGCTTCTTCCCCACATTTGGACCATAGTCCAAAAAGAGAACTTTTCTAAGTGCTACAGCTGATCATGGCAAACTTCTTCCCCACATCTTGTTATGCTCCCTAAACCACTTCACATGAAACCATAACTGCAGCATGCAAAGATCCAGGAGGGTAACAAGTGATGTGGGAATAGGGCCCCTGACTCCTCTGGGGGCTACTTATTTCTCAAATATTGCTTCAAACTTCGTCAAGAGTTACCAACCTCAACCAATGATTGTAGCCTTGAAAATTCCATTTCCAGCTTTTCTAACCGCCCCTTGAGTCTATTTAGCTCCTGCTGACACATGGATGATGGAAATACTGAGCTTTTTATGACTTGGAAAACCTGGGAGAACAGAAATAGAAGAAAAGAAAGAATTATAGAGAGAATTATTTCCTACACAGCTAAGCACAACTGCAATATAACACAGAAATCAGCCAATTTTGTAACAAGAGTCAGAATGCCCTCCTAAAGTAATGTGTTTCTCAAACTCTTCAGCTGATATGGATTTGAACCTTCAGTGAAAATTTAGGATGACAATGTTTCATAATGTTTTGATTGTCCTATTCGATTATGGCAAACCAACTCAGAATTCTGCTGTTGCCAGAAAGTCATATATAAATATTCTATTAAAAACTTCCCTGTCCAACTGTTTGCCATATATATAAATATTCCATTAAAAACTTACCTGTCCAACTGCTTTCCAGCACCACAAACAGAAACATGAGGCTGTGGTCAGCAAAGGTTTCACTGTTTTTGTTATGCTCAGTGTAGCTGAAGGCCAGGAGAAGAAAGGTCTACTCTGAGTGCAGCATAGAACAGGAGGCCTAAAGAAAATAATGGAAAATCTCTGGAGACTTTCTCGACACAGAGCTTCCAGCCTGTTTTGATCATCATCTTCAGGCAAGAAAACCAAAGTTTGCTCACTTCCATATACAGGTCAAAGTTATTCCTTTGTTTTTCACCTTGCACAAGATTCAGAACTGTAAGAATAGAGTATGAGTCCTGCACTGATCTATCAATGGATTGGATCGACTGGGAGAATTTTGAGTGATCTACAGTGAATCAGCCAGGATTTCTGACTCCTGTTTTGCAATAGTAGCAAGAAAATGATTCCCTATTCTTTACTCTGCCTTAGCTTTTAATGTTGAAATCTTGGGACAACTAGGATTAGGTTTATATATGGAAGACGGGCTGTGGTGTTTAAGTTCTGCTGCTTAAAACAAACTACTGGGCTTGGAATCCTTTAATTCTAAGCATATTTTTTTGCATTGCCATTGTCCTGATTTGGCTGGGATAGTCTCAATTAATTCTCTACTATCCCACTTTTCAGTTGTTTTTAAAGTGTCCTAGTTTCTTTTTCCTTCTCCCAGTTTTCCTGTGTCATGAGTTTATTCCCATTGCTGCAAAATGAGTTCAAAATACAAAAATTGTTTGCACTCAATTAATTTGGCAAAGGAGAGAGGAGAGGTGAGGGGGGGTGGAATCTTGTCCTTATCAGAAGACTGAGGCAAAAGCAAACTGATACCGCCTCTCCTAGTTTGTCTGTTTTGCCTTATGAATAACTTTTGCCATCATTGCCGCGCTCTGATGTTGGTTGGCCATATATATCCCCATTTTTATCTGTGAAATGCTGGAGCTTTTCTACTCCCCTCTGGTGAGTTTCAAGGTTCTAGAGAAGACTCTCCAAAGTAGATAATCTACCCATCACAGGATTATGATAATGAAAGCAACATTTCTTGGCTAGAGCTTTATTTTGGAAGATCCTTCAAGCCAGGGACAACACATAACAGACGACAGATGGCCAAAGCAAAAGGCAAAAAGATTTTTTCAGATATCAGCCCATCAGCAGTATCCCTTCCTCCAGCTACCAGTACTGACACCATTAGAGAGAGAGGAGGAGGGAGGGAGGAAGGAAATGTTCTGGTTTCAACATATGTTGTATTTAGCTGTGTATCTGTCCAAGCAATCAACTCACATCCTGCTACTGCGGTAAAGGAAAATGAAACTTAACTGTGGAACTTAATAAAACTATAAAAAAAGAGAGATAAAGAATGGTGGAATGAGTGGCAGGATGAGTTAAAAAAGAGATGTGTGGACAAGGCCCTTCAGACAAGAGAAAACGCCTGATCAATGCATTACAGATCTCTATAGAGCACATTTGTTTTTAGGGCAACGAACCAAAATGGAAATGCTCTGTTGGGGAGAACAGGCAATAAAAAACTGTAGGCATCCTTCCAAAGTGGTACGGTGCAGCCCTGGCTGAGATTTCCATTTCCTCCAGACTACCAACTGCCACTGCTTGTGACCACCAGAGAAAAGGCACCCTGCCATCCTGCTGAAATGCCACACTGTGTCCTACTGAATTTACATACCTGCCATCTGTCCCAGCAGGGACGGCTCTGATTAATCCTCTGTTTTTAAAAGTTGCTTTTAAAATGTCCCAGTCTCTTCTTTCTTTGCCCATTTTCTCCCCTTTGTCCTCAGCTTACTGCAAACTGAGTCCAGTACAAAAGCGGTTTGTACTTAATTCAATCAGTGGAGGAGAGATGGAAACAGAACCTCGACCTTCCCAGAAGGCTCAGGCAAAAGCTAACTGCTGCAATTTCTCCCAGCTTGTGTGTTCTTCGTTAATCACTTTTGCCACCTTGGCAACATTCTCCCAAATTGCTTGGCCACAGGTGCCCCACCTTTCATCCGTGAAATGCTGGAGGGTATGAACTCAGCTAACTATCTGCTGAACTTTATTATCAAGAATATCTAGCATCCATACTTGCTTTTCCTCCCTTTTCCTTCCATGTTCCATGTTTTAGATTAGTGCTGTCTCAAGCTCTCTCATGTTAGATGACGAGCAATTATTTTTCCCAAGACACCAATACCGTATTTGTGTCCCATGGCCACAGTTGCTTCTTTCTTTCTTAATAGAAACTACCCCATTGTTATGGGACAAGCACTGGTCCATGGACCACTAGCACTGGTTTTGACTGTGAGCTTTCAGGCAGGACCATCTTATTTTTTCCCCCATGTAAATTGCTCTGGTAGCCATTTTGGGTGATGTGCAATGTAAGAAAACAAGTTAAATAAGAAGGGAACAAATCAAATATAACTGAAATTGCAGAAAAACTGTGAACACAAACATGAAGAGAAGATCAAAGCCACTTACTTTGGAGGGAGAACATTTGTATGCTGAGGCTGAACGATACCTTTCCTCTTTTTCTTCAAATATTTTGTCCTGGCTCTCAGTTTATGTTGCGGTTGCTTACCTCTGGACATTTTGTTTTTCAAGGCTAAGGTTCAGTTATAGAGGTCTTAACATTGTTAGCCCGAAGTCCTGCTTGGAGAAGACAAGAAGTGCCATTAATTCCGTCACTAATAATCATTAAAATAATTATGGCAGTTTAGAGGATAGGCGTGTGTGTTACACACATAGATACACACTCAAACAGACATACAGTATTTATGCACCCATTCTAAGCTGGAAAAACTCTCAACAGTTTGCACAGGAAATAAAGGGAAAGGAGATGGGAAGGGAAGAGGAAAGAAAAACAAGAAATCTAGGCCATTTCCGCACTACAGTATTAAAGTGCTGCTGTTCCACTTTCAACGCTCTCTGGAATTCTGGGGTTTGTAGTTTACTGAGACCAAAGAGCTCTTTGGCTGAGAATTTGGAGTGCCCTTCCCTAAACTACAAACCCCAGAATTCCATAGGAGGTTGATAATGGAATAGCAGCGCTTTAACACTGTAGTGCGGAAATGGTGAGCGTTTTGGTACTTACAGGATGGTGATTATCTGTTATTTATTCATATGGAAGTTTTTGGATTTAATACAGAGATGTAGTTCTCCCCAACATCCCAGGACTTGAAGTATTAGTGGACCCTATGGGGCTTACTTGTTTTCTCCTGCCTTCTCTCCAAGATTCTGTGGGGAAGGTTGGGAAATATAAGCTCAGCCGCTCCATTCTTGGGCCTCCAAGCCCAAGCAACCTGGTGTAGTGGTTGTGGGTGTTAGACAGTCACCATTTCCGCACTACAGTGTTAAAAGCGCTGCTATTCCACTTTCAACGCTCTCTGGAATTCTGGGGTTTGTAGTTTACTGAGACCAAAGAGCTCTTTGGCTGAGAATTTGGAGTTCCCTTCCCTAAACTACAAACCCCAGAATTCCATAGGAGGTTGATAGTGGGATAGCAGCACTTTAACCCTGTAGTGCGGAAACGGCCCTAGTCCCAAATAACAAATGCGATGAGATCCCAGCTAGGAGGACATGACTAGATTTGCTAGAAGCAGGTTACATACCCACCATATATTTTCTTTAAAAAAAAATAGTTCCAAATAAATCTCTTCTTTTCTGCCGTTTGTGTAATTTACGCACCAGTAAGTTTACATGTTCTCAGATGGCTTCTCAGCATCCAGACTAACATTTTTGGGAAATCCGGGTCCCCACCAGATACCAGCCTTCCTAAACTTTCCGCCCACGAACTTTCTTCTATGTACACTTTTAAGAATGTAAAAAAATACAGAAGGCTGTTCGTTCTTTACTTCTCTCCTGTCTAAGGTTCCTGTAAGCCTTTCCACGCTGCCCTGTTATAGCGCTACTAGCATTACCTATCCGGCATCGCCTGGGATTTTATTTTCTCATGGGTGACACTTGCTAGAAAATATTTGAGATCCTGTGTCTCTGAATCCCCCAAACTGTTCTTGTCCAGGACCGGTCACTCCCCCCATATTCCCCAATCCAATCTGTATTCAGAGTGATGAACATGCCGAGCTTGGGTCCCTGAGGGAACGCCCTGCCCTCCTCCTTGCTGCTAGGCCTCGTCTCCGCAGCAGCCGGCCTACCCAGAGCTCTCTAAAGGCCCTTCCCTAAATTGCAAACCCCAGGATTCCATAGACTCTTCTTCGGCAGCCAATCATGTGAGGTCTTCGCCTAACAGGAACAAACTCACAGACTTTTACGTATGAGGTTAGATTATTCCGCTTTCAACCTCCTCTGGAATTCTGGGCTTGGTAGTTTCCTGCGGCCCAAGAGTTGTCTGGCTGAGAATCCTAAGCACCCACGAACTACAAACCCCAGGATTCCACAGGAGGGCGAAAGTGGAATAATAGCGCGATAACAACGCAGTGCGGAAGCGAAATACACGGCTCTTAATCCGGAGCAGTGACTACAAGGCCCATCAGCCACAGCGAGCTGGGCAGGGGATGAGGGTGGTTGTAGTCAATGCACCAAGAAGAGGCCGGGCCGAGCCTCATCCGCAGACTCTTCACCGACGACCGCCTTACCTCTTTGGCAGCCTCACCCAAAGCAGCATCTCCTTCCCATCGCTAACCATTCAAATGAATCGCTACATCCCCCAGAGCCAATCACAGGCCAGGATCCAGGAGCCAGCGTTCTGTTGAAATAAAAGCAACGCCTTCTACGATTGGCTGGATCTCCCCCTCATCCCGTCTCCTAGCTGGAACCAAAAGCCAATTAGGTTTAAAAGGTGGCGGGAACGGGGCCAATAGGAAAAGAGCGTTGGGAGAATGGCGGACGGAGACCTAAAATTGAACCCGCCTTTAATAAAAAAAGCAACCGACCAATGAGAAGCCGCTTGCTTAAGCCCCTCCCACTCTGCCCCCACCCGGTTTCTTATTTCAGAAGAACGAAGTCCCTCCCCTTTGCAAACTAACCTATCAGAGGACGCATATGCTCGATACCGCCCAATAGAAGCTTCGGTGTCATGCTGCGGGGTTGTTCCTGTCGTGACCCAATCACCGTGGAGCAGCGTTTGAGCGGAGCCAACCAGGAGGAGGCCTGGGTGAGCGTCGACCAGTAGGAAGCGCCGTCTCTTTCGCCTGGAACAAAAAGGGGTGGGCTCGCGCCGGGGAGGGGAGAATGCCACCGCCTGAGGAATGTCAACTATTCAACATGGAGACGGCGGTTACTACGCTCGAGACCATGGTGAGTCTCCGAACCGTTGGCGAGCCGCCGTCGCCCCGACGAAAGCGGCCGCGGTTTCCCTCAGGAAAGGAGCCGCCCGTCGAATAGGGGGGGCGGAGGGGGGGCCTGAGGGCGGGAAACGGGGAAAAAACCGTTTGGGAGGCGGAAAATAGGCAATATTCCCCTCCCCCCACTGGACCGTACCATTTGTCCCAAACGGAGGGGGGGTGGAGACGATCCCGGTGGGCAAGTCCATTATGAGGACAAAAAAAAAGGGGGGCGTGTATTGGTTTGGTCCATTTCTCCGGTCTCGCTCTGGAGGGGAGTGGCCTCACCTTTGTGGGCGTGGCCTTTCGGACTAGCCCATTCTCGGGGAGCCCTGCTGAGGGGGCGTGGCCGCTGTGAATGAAGGCGTGGCTTCTTGGGCCGACTCTCTTCCCCGCCCCCCCCTTTTTGAGGCTTTCTTTTCTTCCAAATCTCTTTCTTGGGGATTTCTTTCTTTGGGATGTTAACCGTTGATGCAGCCTCGCCTGTGTATAGTTGAAGCCCAGCCACTGTCCTCACATTTCCCTCTTTTTGTGTTGAAGGAATTCATTTTGTTTCTCTGAAAGGGTACCTTGGAAGCCCTATAAATGTGTATTTATAACCCAGTTTTCTCCCTGAAGGAAGCCTCGGTAACATTCATGGGAGATCCAAGGGAGTTTCATAGCTAGGAACTGGTGATCAAATCCCACCTATGCTTCATAGAATCATAGAGTTGGAAGAGACCCCCAGGGGCCATCCGGTCCAACCCCCTGCCATGCAGGAACACCCTCAAAGCCCTCCCGACAGATGGCCATCCAGCCTCTGCTTAAAAGCCTCCAAGGAAGGAGACTCCACTACACTCCATCGAGGCAGCATCTTCCACTGCCGGACAGCTCTGACCATCCAGAAGTTCTTCCTGCAGCTTGAATCCATTGCTCCCTGTCCAGGTCTCTGGAGCAGAGGAAAACAAACCCACTCCCTCCTCAACATGACATAGAATCATAGAAATGTAGAGTTGGAAGAGACCACACAGGCCATCCAGTCCAACCCCTTGCCATGCAGGAACACCCTCAAAGCACTCCCTTGGACAGATGGCCATCCAGCCTCTGCTGAAAAACCTCCAAGGAAGGAGACTCCACTACATTCCAAGGCAGCAGATTCCACTGCCGGACAGCCCTGACTGTCAGGAAGTTCTTCCTGAGGTTCAGATGGAATCCCCTTTCCTGCAGCTTGAATCCATTGCTCCTTGTCCTGGTCTCTGGAGCAGCAGAAAACAAGCCCGCTCCCTCCTCAACATGACACAGAATCATAGAAATGTAGAGTTGGAAGAGACCCCCGGGGCCATCCAGTCCAACCCCCTGCCATGCAGGAACACCCTCAAAGCCCTCCCGACAGATGGCCATCCAGCCTCTGCTTAAAAGCCTCCAAGGAAGGAGACTCCACTACACTCCATCGAGGCAGCATCTTCCACTGCCGGACAGCTCTGACCATCCAGAAGTTCTTCCTGCAGCTTGAATCCATTGCTCCCTGTCCAGGTCTCTGGAGCAGAGGAAAACAAACCCACTCCCTCCTCAACATGACATAGAATCATAGAAATGTAGAGTTGGAAGAGACCACACAGGCCATCCAGTCCAACCCCTTGCCATGCAGGAACACCCTCAAAGCACTCCCTTGGACAGATGGCCATCCAGCCTCTGCTGAAAAACCTCCAAGGAAGGAGACTCCACTACATTCCAAGGCAGCAGATTCCACTGCCGGACAGCCCTGACTGTCAGGAAGTTCTTCCTGAGGTTCAGATGGAATCCCCTTTCCTGCAGCTTGAATCCATTGCTCCTTGTCCTGGTCTCTGGAGCAGCAGAAAACAAGCCCGCTCCCTCCTCAACATGACACAGAATCATAGAAATGTAGAGTTGGAAGAGACCCCCGGGGCCATCCAGTCCAACCCCCTGCCATGCAGGAACACCCTCAAAGCCCTCCCGACAGATGGCCATCCAGCCTCTGCTTAAAAGCCTCCAAGGAAGGAGACTCCACTACACTCCATCGAGGCAGCATCTTCCACTGCCGGACAGCTCTGACCATCCAGAAGTTCTTCCTGCAGCTTGAATCCATTGCTCCTTGTCCTGGTCTCTGGAGCAGCAGAAAACAAGCCCTCTCCCTCCTCTACGTAGCATCCCTTCAAATATTTAAACATGGCTATCATGTCTCCTCTTAACCTTCTCTTCTGCAGACTAAACATACCCAGCTCTCTTAAGTCTATCCTCATAGGGCTTCATGGCTTCCAGGCCCCTCACCATTTTGGTCGCCCTCCTCTGGACTTGCTCCAGCTTGATCAGTTCCTTCTTGAATTGAGGTGCCCAGAACTGGACACAGTATTCAAGATGAGGTCTAACCAAAGCAGAGTAGAGTGGTACCAATACCTCCCTCGATCTAGACACCATTGCATTGGCTTTCTTGGCTGCCGCATCACACTGCTGACTCATGTTCAGCTTGTGGTCTATGAAGACTCCTAGATCCCTTTCACACGTACTGCTATCCAGCCACGTGTCCCCCATCCTATATTTGTGGATTCCATCCACACTACACTGTTATAGTGCTTTTATTCCACTTTAAACATCCTATGGAATCCTGGGGTTTGCAGTTCAGGCAGTTAAGAATTCTCAGCCCGAGAGCTCTTGGGCCTCAGGAAACTACAAACCCCAGAATTCTACAGGATGTTGAAATTGGAATAACAGCACTATAATAGTGTATTGCGGAAATGGCCATCGTCACTGTCTCTCAGCCTAACCTACTGTATTGGGTATGAGGATAAACTGGAGGGAGGTAGAATCCTGTGTGCCACCTTCAACGTGCTTGAAGAACAGATGAGGAAAGTGGAATAAATTGAGAAATTATTTATTTATTTATTTGTATCCCGCCTCTCCATATGCATCGAGGCGGCAAACAACGTAGAAATAGCATGTATTTCGAAACATTTCTATACATGCCCCCAACAAGCTGGGTACTCATTTTACCGACCTGCAGAAGGATGGAAGGCTGAGTCAACCTTGGAGCCTGGCAGGATCGAACTCACAACCTTGTGGCTTGCAGTACTGGCATTTAACCACTGCGCCACTAGGGCTTCTTGAGAAATTTTTAATAAATTGAGAAAAATGGCTAAACAAACCCCTTATGTGCTTAAAAAAAATGGACACCAGGGAGAAAACAAGAGGAAGAGAAAAATGGTAGGAGTGGAGGAGATGGAATATGCAGTTCTTCTGGTTCCATGTACTTAAGCATAGTTAAGGGTGGGTAATGTTTTTTTGTTCTTGCCGAAGGGCCTTCAGGGATGAACATGATAGTCAAGAATGTAGGGTGAGCCATCACGTGAAAGGCCTCTTTGTGCAGCTGCAGGTGAAAAGCTCACAGACACGACATGAGCAAAAGTATTCTCCTCTTTCTATTTTCAGTCAGCTGAAGGCAATGGGTAGTCCTTTTGACTAGTAGCTGTGGATAGTTGTTCCTCTGTGTGGCTAAATCAGCACCATTCCATGAACAGAAGAGTAATATTTAAAGGATATTCCATGTCTAACTCATTCGTATGCATTTTTATTGAAGCGTTGGACAAACAGACTGAAAAAATAATATGAGCAAATGCTTTCGGATTCTGCCTTCTTCAGTTGCTAAAGAGGAAACAGCTGCATTCAAGGTTAGAACAACACTTTTCAGTATCAGCCTCTGTGTTGAGGCCATGTGGTGTTCGGGTCTTAAGTCTATAAATCCAGGGACTATCATTTTTATCCTCAGTGCCTGAAAGAGATGGTGCTTCAGCACCAAACAGGGACAAACCAGAGAGGCTATGATGTTCCAAACTGAAATGCCTGGCCACTGATTGCTGTAGCTTCCGGGTCAGAACTGCAGATTTGTGTTTCCTGAAGAGTGTGCTCAAGTCTGTGGTTGTTTTGCCCATTGATGACGTCCCAAATGTTTGCATTTGATCACTTAAAATAAGATTGCAGGGTGAACAATTGAGGTGTTTAATGTAGTAGGAACTGCCGGACACTGTGTTCCTAATCATGACAGTCTGCCAAGGTATTGACAGGTGACACGACACTTTGAATCACAAGGACGTGATCCTGGATCGCTGACTGGTGTTTTTAGGACAGCTTTCACCAGCAGTCTCCAGTTACAGCTTTCACCAGCCACTGAATCTGCAGAGATGCCATCATCCACTGAAGAATGTTGAAAATGGAGGCTTCTAAAAGGCAGCTCTGTTTTGTCTTTAGCAACTGAAGAAGGCAGAAATGGGAAGAGTTTGCTCATTTTGTATTTTTTAGTCTATTTGTAAATTGCTTCAATAAATACACACACGCGCACACACAGATAATTCCAGGAGAGTCCAATCAGGTTGGTCTCTTTCTGTCGAGGGAGGAAGTCCTGGGGGCAGCTTCACATTCCCTCCATTTGAGGGCACTGCTTAGTCCCGCTGCTGGAAGAAACAAAGGCCGAAGAGAATTCTTGTGTCCTGTTGCCGAGGTGGTAGAAGGTGGAGCTTGTAGGAACCAAACCATTCACTTCTCAGCTGCTCTGTTTCTCCTCATTCACTTTCTCTTCAACATTAAGCACTGTTGCCCAAATTCAGTCAAACTGTTTAAAGGCAGCATGATTTAATAAAACTTATAGTTCTTTTTTATTGCAAACGATTTGCACACTAGAAAGCTCCTCCCCACCATGGGACTGTTCTCATTAATAGCTCTTCTCAATATAACACAAAGCATCTTCCAAAAAAAATTGGTAAAATACTTTTTTTTGTTTTTAAAATAATCTTTTTAAAAAATCTACATGCTTTGAAACGGAGATTTTTAGAAATTCATGCCCTCTCATGAAGTTTGAAGAGCTAAAAAATGTATGATTAGTCATGGCAGATTGCTGTCCAAGGAGCTTCAGGTGATCTGCTAAAATCTATAGTTCGTCTGCTTCCATAGGTGCCTTCAATGTGCCCAGAAACCCACCATCTTAGGGGAAATTGATAGATACGCATTCAACAGTATCTACATACCATCTTTGGGTGTGGCCGGTGTGGTTCAGATTTTCCAACAAATAAGTTCCTTGAATGCATGATGACCTTTAGGTGCATGGTTATCTTTCAGTTCAGGAGTGACCTGTTTGTGGGCCTTCAGATTATTTTGGACTACAGTTCCAGTCGTCCCTCATCATTGGCTATGCTGACTAAAGCTAATGGGCGACACAGTCCAATAACATTTGGAGAGTTCTACGTTGTCCACCTAGACTTTGCATCCACCTGCTTTACAACCTCAAGGCACGTGAACTAGTCCACAGTCACTGGTGGAGCAGTGGTGCCTGTTGCATTCCTGTTTCCGTCCTCTTTTTGGGTTGTGTGTTGTGGGTGGGAGTTGCCAAGACCCAAGTTATTCTCCTTTGAAGATGAATGTGTGTGCATGCGTGTAAATGTATTTTTAATCCAAAGTGCTGAAATTCTGTGCTCCAAAAAGAAGAGTGCCCTAAAATAGATCTTCCTTCACATTGCCTAAAGATGGTCTGTGTTGTAGGGCCAATTCAGATTGCCGAAATGTCTTGCAGGTTTGTGTGTTCCGAAGATCAATAAAGCGCCTTTCTTTCTGTCTTTCTTTCTTTCATTTATTTACCTGTCTGAGCCCTACAATGTCCTGCTGCTTTCTGGATGGTACGAGGTGTCTGTCCACTGCCCTTTTTATGTTGTACTACTAGTGAACATGCGCAAAAAGCAGTGCAATGTTAAAAGGGCATTGGCCAGTAATGCTCAGTCAACTGAAATACAACTGGGGAGTTATGCAGTTTCTGCTTTGACTGTTTATTTATTTGTAATGTGCTGGCATCTCACAGAACACGAGGAACTCTTCTGTCCAAAATGGTTAAACTGACCTGCTGAGCGTGCAGAAACGTTGGCACATGTATTACAGTGGCCTTGCGAATAAGCTGATACCAGCATAATTCAACAGAGGCACATCAGCCTGTGAGATAAGAGCCGAATCTCTTGTTGGGTAACAGCATTCCTACCTGCTGACTTGGAGGCAGGTTGAGTGACTGTTTACAAGTCTCAAACACAAGAATGTGGCCCCCCTAACCCCCCACCCCTCCCCTGCATGCTTTCCGTCCTGTTCGTGTGTGCGTTTGCCCCCATGGTCTCCCTTGAGCTAAGTTGACATCAGTACTAACTTGGCAGCTCTGTGGAGGATTTTGCTGTTAGCAGTGCATTCATTCTCAACTTCTGCCCTTGGGTTATCTCACAGAGAACAACTCAGAGCCCAGCCACTTATTTCTAGCTGATACTGCCCGTAGGTGTAGACCTGGGGCTCAGCCTGAAAATGAAGCGAAATCAGAGCTGCAGGGGCTGTGGAGGAGCTGAAGATGGAAGAAATGTATATGTACTAATGTGAGTGTGCATATCTACCGAAGGGGGTTTGGATGGGAGGGTTCCCCCAGCCACAGTTTAGATGTATGAAGAGCTGATTTCCCTTTCCTGAGAAAGGGTAAAACTGGAGCAAAGTTTATTTTTAAAAAATTGAAATGCAGCTTTTGAATTCTTGCCTGAATGCCTGGTGCCAACTTCTCTCTTGCTGCTGACAGGGGCTCTGACTTCATTGCACTACTGTACTTCCCAACTAGCAGTGCAATAGTATTGTCAAAGCACTTGCAAGCAGAACTGACAGCGCGGGCCTCCGGGCTTCTGTTGGCGTCTCTCCATCTTGGAAAGTGGACTGGGTCATTGGTGCTGAAGATGTTTGCGTTTGCTTGGTGTCTGTCTGTTTCTCGGGCATGCTTTAACCGATACAGCAATAAACCAACGGCCTTAGTCATTAAGTGGGTTTGCTGAAGCATAGCTTGGGGAAGGGGGTGGGCCTGATTTCCAAAAGCCTTCAAAATGGCCCTTCATCCAGTTGCCATAAATTCTACTCCGTTTGCCGACAGGTTAGATCTAATGGCCGCCAATTGGAGACCCCTGAACAGGAGCTTCAGTTAACTGACAATGCTAGGAGCTAACAGCATATTTGTGTTTGTTCTGCTTTTTAAGACTACGTTGTTTCTGGTGTGTTATTGTGTAAAGACACAGCACCTTCCTTTCTAATACCAAAGGGTACTTTTTGACAGTCAGAACTACTGTGTTTTTTCAATTGCCAAATATCTGATGCTTCCTTCAGTGTCACAAAGGCCCTAGAAATGTTGGTGATAACATCCATCTTATTTGAAGAAATTTATAAATTTATCCCTTTAGCTTCTTTATAACCCTAGATATAAAATTTCACTCTATGATGTCAGGTACTCTGTTGCACGCTGGGAAGCCTGTGATCTCTGATGGAATGATGCAGGGCTTAATTTATTTTGCTAATGAAAGTGGTTGGCTGTCTCTATGTGAAAGCTTTACTGAAAATACAGAAAAGACCTCTGAAACAGCAGCTCCTAGCATGCCCTTGTGATTCCTTTCAGCCTTCAGATACTTGTTAGCCAAAGGTATTTAAAACTACCATATGTCGGGCAAATGTTTGTGTGGAGAAACAAGGGTCGTATGCAAGCCTCAAGGGCTATCTGCTCCTTGTATGTGTTACCTGGCTATCTGTAAAAGGAAGGATATACAGGCTTCCCCCACTTATTTGACAGATTAGGTATCAGAGCACTGTCAGACAACAGAATTGGTTGAAAAGGGGAACTCGTATATTGTACAGTAGGGAGCACGAAGGACTTACGGAGGCTTACCTGGGACCAACTGCACATTTGCTGCTTGCAAAGTCTTCCTCCCCTGCTCAGCCCACTTCGCAAGCTGCATGCACGGTGTGAGCAGTCCCAAGCAAGTCTCCACTGGCAAAAAGCAAGGAAGCAAGCAACCCCTATGAAAGAATGGAACCCCCATCGAATTAATGGAATTTATCCTTGATTTGGAAAGATAGGAGCCCTGGTGGCGCAGTGGGTAAATGCCAGTACTGCAAACCACAAGGTTATGAGTTCGATCCTGCCGGGCTCCAAGGTTGACTCAGCCTTCCATCCTTCCGTAGGTTGGTAAAATGAGTACCCAGCTTGTTGGGGGCATGTATAGAAAAATGTATCGAAATACATGCTATTTCTCATTTGTTCGCCGCCTCGATCCATATGGAGAGGCGGGATACAAATAAATAAATAAATAAAGATCAAAAGAGAAAGTTATATAGAATACTGTGAGTAGCAGATAGTTGGGGCAGGAACCACCTTTTAATTATAAGTTTGTTCTTTCTTTTCTTTTTTTGTTTCTCTTGTTCTTCTTTTTAGTTAGTTAGTTATTCCCTTAGTCTAATCTAGATAGAATTATAGGTTGGTTTATTGTGGTTGTGTATTCTTTTGCTTGATGATTGTTGCTGTTTTTCTTTTTTGTGGATATAGTATGTTGTGTCTGGTGTTGTGTTGCCTTTATAGATTCGATAAAATAAAAGAAGAGCAAGTTGTCAGATAACAGGGCATTGAAAGATGGGGGTTTCCTGTATGGTATGACTGCAGTATCATTTTGCCTCGTTCCTTTTACCATCTTGGGAGGTGTCTGAAGAGCGCAGGTTAAAAGAAAACAGGGAGTGCAAAGAGAGTCAGTGCAGGAATAGATAGGAAGCTGAATATTTCCTGCTTTCATGAGTTTAGTTGCCAGTAACAGTAGGATTTCTCTGTGCACTGCTGGCCTTTGGGCTTGGAAATGCTGTTGGCATGGAGGAATGACCCCACTGCAGGGCACAGGGTTGTGGGGAAGGTCTGTCCTCTGGACCCTGTAAGTTTGGGATTGGGAGTGACTGTGGGCTATTGCCCTAATTGTAAGGAAGGGCTTAAATTCAGGTAAGCTATATCACTTCTTTCCTTCCACTTCCTTGTTCAGTTTCCTGGCTAGTTCACTTATCCTAAAGACAAGCTGCAACCGTGAGATTGCGGGTTTACTTATCCATTATTGACTCTGTTTATCAAGTATTTGGCAAGCATTGCTCTCTTGGGGCTGAGTTTTGTAGCATAATTAAGTGCGGGAGAGTCTATACAACCAGGATCTGGGAGCCCATAAATATCTCCCTTGTGTGCTTGGAGCTCATACTAATGAAATATCATGAATGTGGTTTAAGAAAGAGAACTCTCTTTTGCCAGGGGAACATAGCTATAAAAGTCAAATGGTCACAGTTCACGGGCTTCAAAGGCTGCTTCCTTGTTTATCTTCAAGGAGTTTATAGTTTACCTCTGTGGTTCCCAAACTTTGGTCCTCCAGATGTTTTAGACTTCAGCTTCAAGAATTTCTTGACTGTTGGCCAAGCTGGTTAAGGTTCCTGGGAGCTGGAAGTCCAAAACGTTTGGAGGACCGAAGTTTGGGAACCACTGGTTTGCACAGCTCAGGCAATCTCTGCTTAAATACACAATATTAAATACAGAATATAAATCATACCTTCACTGTCTCTTTAGTTTTATCACTGGTTGTCTTGGTGCATATGGGACCTCAGGGTTTCAGATGGTTATCTTTAACAGTGACCTGCTACCATTGAAGAGTCATGAAAGCATTGTGTTAAAAGGAGGTGTCTTTATATTAGTTGTCCAAAATACTGGGACTCCAGCAAACGATTATCTTCCTTCAGGGCACCAACACATATGTAGTCCTCAGAACTGTTATGTTTATCAGTAGGGCTGTCCAACTGAGAAAACAGTTTATAGAACATATGGGGGTTGCATGCTAGGGGGATGAACTAATCTAAAAACGTACTGTCTCTGTATTTTATTATTTTCATCTTGGATAAGATGATAACCTATCATAAGTTTTAGTATTCTTATTCTTTTTCATTATTTGTTTTGTTTCATCTTATCAGATTTTATTATATCTTAGCTTATTTTAGCTTACTTTTATTTTAGTTATTTTAGTATTTTAGTTATCTCATTTTATTGTATTTTATAACATTTGATGTTATTTCTTTTGATATGGTCAATTGACTAATCAATAAATGTGTACTATACTATAACAGTTGTCTGTAAAATTGCTTCAAATCAAGGTGCTGCACAGAGGTTAAACAGATTTACAGTCTACCAAGATGAAGGGAACAATAAGACAAAAGAGAAAGCCATGCTTTGGGAGTTGAAGATCGTGGTTGTGAGATGTTGCTTTAAAAGGCTAAGTGAGAAGGCTATCAGAAGGTTGAGATACCCTTTAGTATTTCTCAGAAGAAAGTAGTCGCATAGTTTGCAAGCTCTGTAAGACCTCTATTTGCAGATATGAGGATCACTGCTTTGATTATCACAGCATTTTATTACCATGGTGTCTGACAGTATTGCACAATGCCTACATGGTTGCATTACACGGTGCCTACAGTCTTTGTGTATGCATCTATTTTTATAGAGAAAAAAATCATCTACATGCACTTACTTGCTTTGCCTGAGATTGAAGATACAGAAAACCTGGTACATACTGACATTTAAAAGACATTCGCAACATTTTCTTAGGAGCAGAAGAGGGATTATAACCCATATTCTGACATAAATGTTAAGCCACAGGATTAAGGGAACCCTGATTTACTGAATATGAACGCATTGCTGAACCATTCCTCATGTACGCACACTGGATAGAGATCTCTGGCTTGTTTATCATGTTGTCTAAAATTGGTGCTTGACAGCAGACTGGCTTGTGTTCTCCCCAGGAAGCCAGAAAATTTTTTTTTATATACATAAATACTTTATATAGATAAATATAGATAATTCTATAGCTTCTTTGGCTTGCTGGCAGGAAAGCTTCGTGGCATGTTTAGTTCAAGCATAGGCAGTTACAGAGATTGTGGGGTCGAACGTCCTGGTACCTGCACCCCATTCTCAGCAGCCTGTATGCTGTTGAAAAATGGCCAGTGAAAAGCTAAAAACAAAACTAGAAGTTATTTCCATTTTTCCAAACTCAGCTGTTTTTCATATGGTTTTCTTTCTTTTGGGATTGGGCTAGAGGGTTACAGAGGAGTTTTGCAGGTACCAGCTACTCCCAAAAGCCTCTTTCCCCCTTTTTTGGGCAAAGTGTGTGTTGGAGTTTGGGGGGATTTTGGGGCAAGAAAAGGCCCCTCTGGGCTTCGTGTAGTCTATGGGGTTCACTTTGCCCACTTCTGTTCCCACTGTATATGGAAGTAGCTGGGCATCATCCATCATTTTGCTGCTCATACTTGATAAACCAGACATCCCATGGTTTTCTGGTTTATTGTTATGTCTGAACGTAGTCCACAAATTGGTGGATTCCTCTGCCTCAGTGTTGGGCATGATTGAGTTATTCATTTACTCTCAGGTTAGAAACATAATTTTCTTAAATATTTCACTAATTTTAAAGAAGAAAATCACTAGCACCCCAGTCCCCTGAAGAACACTGAAAATTTATTGGTGGATCATGGTGGAAAAAAGAAAAAAAATACTTTTCCCTGAACTTTTTCTCTTTGCTTCCCTTCTTGAAGCTTCACATCTTTAGATAGGAATCTGTTCTTCAAATGCAGCTTTGATCCTTAGACAGCCAAATTTCATTCCCTCTTCCAATGTTATTATGACATTGTTATAAACCACTGTTGTTTCAGATGTGTTCTGCCATTTATGCGCTATGTTGCTGCTTGTTCACAAATTCTTATAAAGGGCAGAAGGTTCTCTCTTACACACTCACCACCTGAAGACGCTCAAGCTAGGCAGAATTGTCCGAAGACAATCATTCCATCATGTTAGTTGGTTCACACTGTGTATGATGTGAATTGTGATTGATCATTTTGGCTATTTTAGTTCCAGAAGGCCGAATCTGACCTGAATTACATTCAGGCAACGCTGGAGTTTGAAATGATGAAAGGGCTCCCAGATGGATTGTCTCAAGAGGTACTGTTTTCAGTCTTAAATTCGTGCTGAGTAGGGTGAAGAATTTATTCTTGAGGTACAAAAAGCATTGCTGTTATTATTGTCTTGTGTATCCCAAACCAGTGCTTCTCAGGCAATCTGTTGTGGAGGACTAGCATTTTCCCCCCACTGTGCCACGGACTGACACTAAATTTGTGCATGTTGAGTTCAAGTGTTTCTTTCTTTCCTGGAAACTTGACAAGAGACCAGCAGCCAGTAGCTGAGGGACCAGTAGTGATCCAGGGATCCTCACTTTGAGTAGCACTGTACTAAAGAACCATGTAAGAAAAGCCTTTATAAATACGAGATTTACATCTTGTGCAGTTTGTATAGCTGCTTCATAAAGAATTGTGGCAGTTATAGTTTGGAGAGACCATTGCCCTTTAAAACTATAATTTCAACAGACTTTGTGAAAGGTTTGAAAAGGCCTCTTGAGTATATGTAATGCAGAAGCAGTTTTTGATTAAGGAAATTGTGTCTACGAGTGAATGTCTACCAATAAGGTTTCTATGCAGGGGCCCAAAAGCCTCCTGGAACAGAAAAAGGGCAGCCTAGTTTCATTGCTAGCTCTGATGCACGGCTACATCAGCCTGCATCCATCCTTTTAGTTTAGGAAGATAAAGATGACCAGATAAGCAGATACCAGATTTTGAGGGGTGTGAAGGACGGAGAGAGATTTTTCACCCTTGCTGGTAATACTAGGATTCGGAATTGCCTGGTGAAATGGATTGACTTTTTGTACCAAATAGACATCAAGAAATTCTGTTTCACACATTATGGCATTGGATTAGGGAATTTGAAGCTGCAGGAGATATAGTAGGGGCGCATATAATGTGAGGGATCCATTCCAGGATTCTGTGCATTATACAGTTTTCATGTATAATAATGGGAACCCTTCCTTTCTCCGCTGCTGGCCCACCTGAGATTGCTAGTGGCACCTTCAACAGGGACATGGCAGTGATGTGTGTACACGTATATGCCATCCCTGCTCTTTTGTTCCCATACATTCCCTGCTGCAGCCACTGCCAACAATCCCAGGACGGCCGACAACAAAGGGGATATGCCAACCCTGCTCCTTCATTTGGGAACAAAAGAACAGGATCAGCACACACACACCTCTGTTCTGTGTCCTTTCAAAGCCACTGGACGAGGTGGCTGCACCACCAATGATTGCAGGACATGGACACAGAGCAGGGGTGTGTGTGCATGGACACAGAGCAGGGGTGTGTGTGCGGATCCTGCTGCTTTGTTCACAAACAAGAGAGCAGGATCGGCACCCCCCCCCCGCTGTGTATAATTGATACTGCTTTGAATGAACTAGCATCAGCATGGGTGTTCAGTAGAAGTAGTCGCTAGTTTTGATAGTTTCCAAAAGAGATAAAGGATAGGTTTATTTTAACACCTATTGCAAACATTATTCCTCCAGATATATTGGACTTCAGCTCCCATAATTCCTGACAATTGAACAAGCTGGCTGAAGCTTCTGGGAGTTGCAGTCCAAAAAAACCCTGGAGGACCGAAATTTGAGAACTGCTGGCCTGGACCAAACACAGTCTGTTTCTCAATTTCCAGATGCTAGGGAGAAGAGAAAGAGATACAAGAGAAGAGATGTTGCATTACACTCTGCAAGCTTTCGGGAAGCATAGAACTGATAATTTGTGGAATCAGAAATAGACAAGCTTTCTCCAGCATGGGATGTTTCAAGTGGTTTCGAGCATACCTCCTACCAAGATCTGCTGTCTGAACTAGCAGACAGCAGATCTTGTGTTGTATTTTTATTGCCAGGAACAGTTGCTTATGAGGTTTTCTGGCTCGGTGAGAGCCAAAAAAATCCCATAAGCAACTGTTCCTGGCAATAAAAATACAATAGAAGTAACAGTTTGCCACCCTTCTGTGATTCCCAAAATCTTTTGTCTGGGGTGACTGCTTCATTCTGCCTAAGGACAGGGCCAGCCCTGGCTGGTTCAGAAATGTGATCAGTACCTTTCTGCCCATGCATTGCAGAAATGAGCTCAGTCACTGTCATTGCTGCTGAGGCTCTTTAATGTTTCTAGTTTTGAATCTGACCATTTCAGTGGGAAGCGCTTGACTCAGCAGGCTCTTTCCTGCCCACCCAGCCTTTGTACTCTGAGCATTTTTCTTGGTTCCATTGTAGGAAAACCCTTTGGTCCTTGTGCAGCAACTGTCATTGGTGAAGTCTCGATACAAAACACTGTGTGAGCAGCTAGAAAAAATTTCCATCGAGAGGCGAGAGTCCATGCGCTCCATCCGTGCCACTCTGGCTAAAACGGTAAAGCTGGTTCAAGAAATACAGCATCACACTGGCATGGAGGTAATACTCTTGAGCTGACTTACTCATTTAGACAATAATGAACATACATGTGCCTTCTACAAGTCTCTTAATTAATTCCTAATCATTAATATCCTGCCATTTTACTTGTACAGTACCCAAGGCAGATTACTTATGATTGAAAACAGGGTATCGCTAAGAAAATTATTTGTAGAGAAGTTAAAAAAGCTGCAATTGTATTGAAAACACAAAGCAATATAAAATACAATTTAAAAGATAATGAGTGCAACCCCATTAAAAGCCTTTCTGTCACTTTATAAGCCAAAGCCTGCTTGGATAAGAAGGTCTCTCCCTGCTGATGGAAGGAGAGGAGAGAGGGGGTCAACCGAGGTGCCCATGGGAGGGAACTTTGTCTAGGAGCAACACCACGAAAGCCCTCTGTAAGAACGTTGGTATAAAAAGGGGCCTGGAAAGATAGACAGTTGAAAAGCTCAATAGATCAGTCTTTCTCCAGTTTGGATCCCTCCAGATGTGCTGGTTTACAGCTCTTTTCTAAATGCCACTTTAAATCTTTTGCACTATGGCACCGTTCTAGTCAAGGGCCAGCATGGAGGGCCAGTGTAATGGTTTGAGAGTTGTACCAGATCTCCAGGACACCACAGCTGAAATCTCTACCCAACCATAGAAACCACTGGATGCAAGTCACACTCTCTGCCTAAGAGAAAGGCAGTGGTGCATTTCCCCTGAATAAATCTTGCCAAGAAAACCTTATAGTAAGAGTATAGTAAAGTAAAGTAAAATATAGTACAGAAAAGTAAAGACGTTACTATAGTAAAGTCAGAGTTGGTTTGAAGACACATAACAACAGCAATAGCACTGTTCTAGAATGATAGCCCAGCATTAGGAGAAACCATGCAATGCATTCTATAACAGTAATGGGTGTATCTCAGCTTGCAGGGTATACTTATTTTTTTGCAAGAACCGGAAGCCAGATACAAAAGAGTATCTCAGTGGACAGATCCAAATATCCACTGCTGTACTGGAGGTATACACTGTGTATATGTACAGTTACAAATCTCCATCCACGTTAATAGTTGATTAAGGATGCTGTAGCATAAATGTAAACCTGTCCATCAGAATTACCCCCCCCCAAAAAAAAGAAGGAAAAGAAAAACTGGGAAAAGGCAACCAACTGGAACATTTTATAGACAAAGAATGCTTAAAATGAGAAAAGCTGTTGAAACAGAATGGCCCATAACAGAGTTTTTTCTTGAAGTTTTTACCTGTTTGTAAAACTTGCGTATCTTGTCTTTCTGCCAAATGGTGCTCAAAGCAGCAAACAGCATTAGTACAAGGACAACAGAATATCACCTTTCCTTTGTTTAAATTACTGGTACTTGGATATCTTTGCTAATCAATTGCAAAACCTATAGAGGTTTACCGACAGATCTGGCTTATGCCCTCCCTAGGTTATGTCCTAATTATGTTTGTAAAATATAGCAGTTCTTGGACAGAAAAAGATAAATAAAAGTAGATAAATGTCTGGGGGCAGGGATGCTCATCTTTAATGAAAGTTGGGATTACCAGCCAGATTTTGTGTGAGGTTCTTGAGGACATAGAATTGCAGGGAGGAAAATAGCCTCACTTCTTTCTTCTCCCCAGATCTCACCACTTTCTGAAGAAGAACAACTTGCAATGCAACACTTAATGCTCCAGACACCTGAAGTTACAGAAGCCCCAGCAAAACAGGTAATTCTGATCTAGGGAAACTTGCTTTTCTGTGTCTTTACTCTGAAGTGGCTCAAAATGGAGCAGTAGCTGAATGAAAATCTAGAGAACATACCAAAAAACTATTTACTTTTTCAATACCTTCCTCCTAGCACAGTGCCAAAATACTTCCTACATTTGCTCATCTTACTTTAATCTTCATTCTAAAAAGCATCTTGCAACTGAGGTTGCCTCTTTCTGGCTTTTGACTTTCTTCAGTATCTGTTAAAAAATCTTTCATCTTTTAATCAGACAAAGTTTCCCCTTAGTACTTGATATATAAACTGCTTGTCTGTGATACATATTCTAGTGAATACAGGTAAAAGTTAGTGTGTCTCTGAGGCTTGGTGGATATAGTTGACCAACATTGGATTGGCAGTGTGTGCCCCCTCCCCACATTTACACTCATATATCCTGTTGATATGTTTTAAATAAAACAAAAACATGTCCAGAATGCTGAATGAGATAACAAAATCAGAGTATTGCAGCCCTAACAATTGAATTCTGCAATTTCCATAAATTCTTCAAATAATAGATTGCATAATTTTTATAATTTTCATGTGTATTTGCCTTATTTTTTTAAAGATGGCCTTAAAGCAAATTAAATGAATTTTTGAAGGCAAATAGGTCACTTAAGGTGTATGAGTGATAGTGATGACATGAGATCCTCTTGATTGAAGGTAGTATTCTGAGTAATCTTAGTTTCTGGGGAAGGTACAGTGGGCAGAGGTTGCTCTTTCAGTGCCCAGTAACTGAGCTTCCCGAGAGCATTTAACTGCTCATTGTGGTGATTGGTGTTCAGCCTTCTTTAGCTGGGCACATTCCAGATTCGGAGCTGCAGTGAGCACATCTGAAAAGCATTGTATTGAGCAAGGCTGAACTGCGTAGAGCATTTGTCTGATCTAGCAAGGCTCTTCACATTTATATGCTACTCAAAAGGAGATAAAGGGCAATGAAACCCCTGTTGCCTCCACTTTTCTTACAGCTATTTTTCCTTGGTTCTGAAGAGTTAAGAAATGTTGGACTCACACTTCATACTCCTTAGAAAACTGCAAGGCTTTGTTTGGAAATGTAGCTGCAAATAGAATGCTGTGGCCGAGATCTTGCATTGCCCTGCATGGTGTAAGAGGTGGAACTTTTATACAATTTCCCAGTCACCACACCCAAGACTCACGATTTTGGTGCACTAGGCCCCTGAATGGCTATTCTGTGGCCTGGAGTAGTGCTGAGAGAAGATTACAGAAGTGTCTAGTTATGCCCCATAGCCACATGCAGACTGATAACATCTTCTGTGGAGATCTTCTGGGATGTCAGCATTACATCATTGGTCTGCATCCAGCTATGGAGCTACTATGATCCCACATACTCTCTACCAGCCACAGAATGGCTATTCAGGAGGGTTATAATTGCAAAAATGCGCATCAAGTTGGGAGCTTTTGTCATTGTAGAGGGAGGGGGAGGGGGAGAATACAATGACCAAAAAAAAAAAACTACAGACATAAGGTGAACATGCACTTTTGCATGTCACTAAAATTCTGGCTATTCTCTAGTTTTGTTTGCCTGAAATAAGACAGCTGTCTGAGGTGTTGACACATTACAAACAAGCATGATTCAGTTTAGCAGTACTTGAGTGAACATTAATGCGTAAATCTTCTCTCTTCACGGAGCAGTAAGGCTTGATCTCCAAAGGTCAAGGAAACTGAGGGAAATCTGTTGGAAAATACTTGAAATTCCTGCCTTCTGAAATACTGAGCAGCTTTTTCGAAATCACGTTTTTTAAAGAGAGAGAACATGCATTTTAAACAGTTTCTTAAAATGTGTTAAATATTTCTTCCACAGAATTGTCCAAAAGAACACGAAATCCACTGATGCCAGTTGGAGTTGAAAAATGGGACCATAACTTTAAGTGTCTAAATGTGTGGAGGTTTTTTAAAAAACTGTTGATCTCTGTTTTTGTGTTTTTGTATATAGATCCTAAAATGTTTTTAAATGAGTAACATGTTGATCCAGGGTATAAAAATGTGCTAGTGGTGTTCATATTGTGAGTGTATTGAGACCTGAAATTGTTAAAGATGCTTCCAACCAGCTACACGGTCTTGTATATAGCCTTTTATTGTTTGCACACTATTCAGTGTAGCTTTTATTAATTAAAACCCATTGTAAAATAGGATAGTATTCTAAAAAAAAGTTTTAAAAAGCACTGTGATAAAACACAAACATTAACTTGTGTTACTGGTTGTAAGCATCATGGTATGGAATAACTTCTGACAGTATTCTGAGTTTTCATTCTGATCTTGTGAACTCTATAGAGTTTTTCAAACGTGTACATTCCATGTCTTTTTGAATTATGAAGAAACGTCTATAAAACTGGGCCTCTAAGGAGCTCTACTTTCTTCTTGAAATGTGAATTTGATCTCTTCAAGAGGGGTTAGTCACAAACTACTGGACACCATTTTGTGGCTTTTCAGTCCTTTTATGAGGCCATCTGATGGTGTGTATGCATAAGCCCAACTTGCCTTGGGAATGCAACTATTTGAGGCATAACAGTACTGGTTCTGTAAGGGTGACTGTGCTCCCAGAACAGTATCTGGCCAAACTTTGTGTTAATTTAAGTCTCATGTCCAGACTACACAACTAAAGGTGCATAGTACATTGCACATCCCTCTTTGTCCTTAATGTGGTGTTTAGCCTAACGTAGAGGTGCTTCTTCTGATACATTCAAAGCCATACTTGTGCATTTTGACACAACAGCTAAGTTCAGACTTTTTCCTTAACTTGAAAAAAAATGTAATTGGAAAGAATAAACAGAAATATATGCATCACTCTAAGTATCCCTTTCATTATTTTATTTATTAATTGCTCTTAGGGACCACTACTTCCTCAAAAGCAATGTGCAATAAAACATTTTAACTTGTGGCCAATCCCCCCATTCCCAAATTGAGGCCCTGATTCGTTCCAGCTTGTATAAGTCCTGAAACTGCTGCAGTTTGCTGTTAGCATCTCATCGATAAAATTCTCAGTCACCATGAAAAAGCAAAGCTCAATGGTTACGAATCTGTAGTTAATGAACTTGGAGTGGTTACTCAGAAGGCAACTTCTTGTAGAGGTGTAAAATTATGTCGTAGTTTTTGGAGGAGTTATGGGAACAAATGAGGCTGTATAATCAAAAGGGATGTTTTACTTCCTTGTCGTGTCTCTGGGGGGTCCCAGTTGAAACTTCCTCATTTTAGACTTTGGGTCTTCCCCCTCCCCTTTAGACAGGGAACATCATTTTGCAGCCTATTTATTTATTTAGTGATTCTAATTTTTTTTTCAGTTGGGAAAAAGCTGAGCTCTCACTTTTTGTCAATAGGATTTCAAGGAGCTTTGTCTGTCTGTGCCCAGAGAATGAAGTGTATGACATTATATATAAAATCTAAATGTGAAAGATGGCTTTGGTTGGTTGATTTAGTTTGTTATTCAAGACTTATTTGCCCCACGCTAAGAGTAAGACCAACTGATCCTGATGAGCCAAAAAAACCACTCCGTAAACTTGATGACCAAGCTCAAATTTGAACTTAATTTGATTAATTTAAGAGGCCACATCTGAACATGGCATGAAAAATGCTTTTGAATATGTATTGAAGTAGAGTTGTTGTGTGCCTTCAAGTTGCTTCTGACAACTGACAAAACAAATACAATTTGTGAAATTGTTAACAGTAACTCCTGAAAGAAACCTGTTGAGCCAGAAAGTTGTCCTGTCCATAAATTCCTGCTGCTTGGTTTACATTTCCATCAGTTCTTGGTGCGTCTAACCTGAGGTGTTGCTCAGTGTATACCATATTTGCTCAATTGTTCCAAAAGGAGTCTTGTGTTCTGAGAAACATACAGTGAGTGGGCAAGAGAAGAACAGATCCTGTGAACTATTTTAAGGCGGTTGGTTAGGAATGACAAATGGCAGCCCCAATGGACCAGAGAGTCTTTAGCTGAATTTAAAACAGAAGTGGCAAGTGTCTAGTTACAGCAACTGGACAAATGTGGCCTTCCAAATGTTTGTTCCTACTACTGCTGTCAGCCCTTAGCAGGTACATCCCATGGGAGTTGTTGTCCAAAAACATATGGATGGCCGCAGCTGCCTGTTTCCACATTACAGTTTCCTTCTTTCGTTTTAAAGAAGAGATTGCGGGGTGAGGTGAGGGAAGGCTTGCCTGCTCCACACACGCAGCTCAAAGTGTTGTTGCTGGGAGCCTCTTGTAACTGTGGACAACCAAGCTACAAACATAGTGAGACAAAAGCAATGCTCCTACAGGTACAGTGTTGCCATCTCAAGGATGCAACATGTGGAGAAGCCCTTACGGGTAGGTTCAAGCATGCCACCTTCTTGTTAGGAAGAATGTCTTTACTTCTTTGAAGTTACCATTTTCATCACGAATGTTTTTATTAAAACAGGGTCTTTTCAAACGTTTGTTTATCATGGAAGCTGCTGGACCACATTTTCTGTAAGTGCTGTTTAGTAATCTGATTAAGTTATGTTGCTGCTGCCAGATTCTGGATCCAGATTTGGGTTTTCTTTTTATTCATATCATCGGCTGAAAGGGTTAATTGTTGCAGATTCTCGACTTATTTACTCAAAAGTAAATTGCATTGTGAGTTGATCTTACAATATCTTAGCTGCTGAGGATTCATGCTTCCAATCGTGAAAGACTGAATATGACCCCAAAAGCTGACCTACATATCCTGACAGCACCCCGACCAAAGCATTTCTAAGGTGATGGGAGATCAGAATGCTGGGAAATTATGTCTGCAGTGCACTTTGGGTTGTGGAGTGCCTTGGGACAAGAAATTGTAGCATGCAGGGGTTTTTTTTCAGGGTTGGACTGGATGGCCCCTGGGGTCTCTTCCAACTCTACATTTCTATGATTCTATGCCTCTCTTCAGCTGCCTGTTCTTGAGGCTCCCCATGACTGGAAGTGCATTTCCTTGTACTTCAGCATCTCAGAAATGCTTCAGGTGGGGCACTGAGAGGCTGCAAAGGTAAGTTGGGGTGTGTGTGGGATTGTCAGCTGTTAACTTGTATATTCTGTGTACAGGATAACACAGTTGGATGCTAACTGCGTGCTTTAGAGACAAAGCTAGATCTTTTATTTTTACAATCGCCTGGTCACCAATTTTATACTGTAATCCTGAGCCTTTTTAAGTGGAAGTCAGTCCCCATTTAAGACTAAACTTCCAGGTAAATAGGTTAGAAAGAATGCAGCCTAATACTGTTCCTTTTTACTCAGAAGTCAGTCCCATTTAACCACGACTACTCAATGTGGTTAATGGTTCTATAAGCCAGCATAGGACTGCAGCGTCTGTTCCCTCAGTTAAGGTTAAAGCGCCCAGTTGTGCTGCTCAGAGGAATAATTGGATGACAAAATTGAATCTGCTGGGTCAGCTTGGCCATTTTTTCCGGGGAGACATTCACTTTTCTTTTTCGACACATAAGCAGTTTCTTTGTGGCCGTAAATACAAGCCGCTGCGCTCGGCCGTTGATTAGCGTGATGGAAGCTGCTGGCGAGGGTGACGGTAGTGAGGGGGTGCAGCTGCCACAGTTTGCAATACAGACATTTGTGAACCTGCGGACCGGGCAGAATTGGCTTTCAGTGTGAACACAGCCACTGACATAATCTTTGGAGTTTGCTCTTGCTTTCCCTAATGAGTAATGCAAGGATCCAAGATACTGTCTGTTGCTGATGGGTTCAGAAGCTTTATTAGAGGAGGCATAGCTATATCTACTGCCTCCAGGATCTGAGACGATATTTCCTCAGCACACCAGTTTTTCGGGGAACAGAAATAGCCAAGAGCTGTTGCCTTGACAGATAATAATAATAATAATAATGATGATGATGATGATGGAGCCCTGGTGGCACAGTGGTTAAATGCCAAGTACTGCAAGCCACAAGGTTGTGAGTTCGATCCTGCCGGGCTCCAAGGTTGACTCAGCTTTCCATCCTTCCGCAGGTTGGTAAAATGAGTACCCAGCTTGTTGGGGGCATGTACAGAAATGTGTCAAAATACATGCTATTTGTAAGTTGTTTGCTGCCTCGATCCATATGGAGAGGCGGGATACAAATTAATAATAATAATAATAATAATAATAATAATAATAATAATAGAGCCCTGGTGGCGCAGTGGTTAAAATGCCGGTACTGCAAGCCACAAGGTTGTGAGTTCGATCCTGCCGGGCTCCAAGGTTGACTCAGCTTTCCATCCTTCCGCAGGTTGGTAAAATGAGTACCCAGCTTGTTGGGGGCATGTACAGAAATGTGTCAAAATACATGCTATTTGTAAGTTGTTTGCTGCCTCGATCCATATGGAGAGGCGGGATACAAATTAATAATAATAATAATAATAATAATAATAATAATAATAATAATAATAATAGAGCCCTGGTGGCGCAGTGGTTAAAATGCCGGTACTGCAAGCCACAAGGTTGTGAGTTCGATCCTGCCGGGCTCCAAGGTTGACTCAGCTTTCCATCCTTCCGCAGGTTGGTAAAATGAGTACCCAGCTTGTTGGGGGCATGTACAGAAATGTGTCAAAATACATGCTATTTGTAAGTTGTTTGCTGCCTCGATCCATATGGAGAGGCGGGATACAAATTAATAATAATAATAATAATAATAATAATAATAATAATAATAATAATAGAGCCCTGGTGGCGCAGTGGTTAAAATGCCGGTACTGCAAGCCACAAGGTTGTGAGTTCGATCCTGCCGGGCTCCAAGGTTGACTCAGCCTTCCATCCTTCCGCAGGTCGGTAAAATGAGTACCCAGCTTGTTGGGGGCATGTATAGAAAATGTATCAAAATACATGCTGTTTTTAAGTTGTTCGCCGCCTCGATCCATATGGATACAAATAAATAAAAAATAAAATAAATAATAATAATAATAATATTTATTTATATCCCGACGGATCCATCCGTGAGTGTCTCAGGAGTAACTGGGCAGCCAATGTAAGAAAAAGGAAAAATGTAAGAAAAAGAACAGAAGTAGCCAAGAGCTGTTGCCTTGACAGATAATAATAATAATAATAATAAAAACAGTAATATTTTTTTATATCCCGCCTCTCCCAAGGGATCCATCCATGAGCGTCTCGGGAGTAACTGGGCAGCCAATGTAAGCAAAAGGACTCTAAAGAGAGCTTGGGCTGGATCCAGGGCATGGGGATTTGTGAGTCCTAATAAACTGGATGGGGGTAATGATGTCTCTTCCACCAGCATGGCCAGTGCCAAGGATTATGGGAGTGGTAGTCAAAAACATCTGGAAGACCCTCTGTTCCCTAGACCGGGCATTACGATCCATCTCCCCCGGGGTTAGGTGGAGAGGGGTTCTCTGTGCTCAAGGGATGCCAGTTTTGAAGGCGGTGATCTCAGCCAATGGCTTGGACTTGCTCCTGGATCAATTTAGTGATCCACCCGCGGAAACAAGACGCTCACTGCTCGCCAATCCCGTTCTCCCATCATTTCCCCACTCCTGAGACATAACAGCAGCTGGAGGCGCCCTGGATCCGAAATCAGGCGTCGGAAGTCCTGGGTTCGAGTCTCCCCTTCGTTGGACTCCAACTCCCATCATCCCCTCCTCGTGGGGCTGACGGGATTTGCAGTCCAGCAGCCGTAAAGACACCAATCTGGGATCAAGGGATGCGACAGCCCTGACTCTTATCAGAGAGGCGCTGCCATCGGTACCGAGAACTCGCGTTCCCTTTATATATAACGGAGACTTGCGGCGCTACTCGTTGCTCTCCACGCCCACCCGACGAGAGCCAGAGCCGCATGCGCAGTGTCGCTTTCCACCCTCCGAGGGTTGCACTACGACGCACGCGCGGTGCGCTTTCCGTCGTGCCGGCTAATGCGGCAGCCTTCCTGAGGCGAGCATGGTGGCGCATGCGCAGTCAGGTAGAAGGGGGGGGTTACCGGCTCTTTTTTTTTTTCCCGCCCGCCCCTCAGAGCCGCAAGGCGGGGAGACCCCGCGAATAACACTTTTCCCCCCCGTTCCGGCTCCGTTCCCTCAGAGAAAAATGGATAATTCCTCTCAGGGGGGACGGCGCCGCCGCCGTCCTGGGGGCTCTAAAAGCGCGACGATGGCGACCCGACTCCCCTCACGCCTGGGCAGCCTCGTCTGTTTTTCTGTGTGAAAAATGAATATATTTCTCTCCCTCAGAGTCGCCGTAGCCGAGGCGAGGGGCGCGCGGCGCTGAAAGTCCCCCCTTTCCCGCCCTTCCCTTCGCCTGAGGGAGGCGTTTTTGAGCCATGGACGAACAAAGCGTGGAGGTAAATAAGAATAAGAACGATAATAACAATAATAACGATAATAACAATAATAATAACGACGGCGGTGGTGCTGCTGCTACCCGCTGAGGCGGGGTGGAGCCGCCTTTCTCGACCCTTCTGAGGGGGGATATTTACCTGAGAGGAGTTTGGGGTTCCGGATTACCTCAGGACGCCCTGGAAAGGGGGAAGGGAAAGTCCTGGGTCTTTTCTCCTATCTAGGAGAGCAACGGGGGGGGTTGCCTTGACTTTGAGGGAGTCGGAACCCCTGGGCCCCACACCGTTGGGGGTTTTTTTTTATCATTTTGTATGTTTTTAAATTTTTTAACGTTTTATTTATTGTTGGGTCCCCTTCTGGGAGAAAGGCGGCATACAAATCTATCTATCTACCTACTTACCTATCTATATAGACGTAAATAAGTTAATTTGTTTTAATAATTAATGTGTTTTAGGGGGACAGAAGGGTTGCTACCTACTTACCTATCTATATAGACGTAAATAAGTTAATTTGTTTTAATAATTAATGTGTTTTAGGGGGACAGAAGGGTTGCTACCTACTTACCTATCTATATACACGTAAATAAGTTAATTTGTTTTAATAATTAATGTGTTTTAGGGGGATAGAAGGGTTGGTGGGTGGGGAGGATGGGGTACATTTTAATTTTTTAATGTATTTATATATTTTTGAATACCGCCTCGATCCACTGGGAGAGGCGGGATAAAAATAAATAATAATAATAATAATTATTATTATTATTATTAAATTGTGGGTTGGGTGCGACACGGGGGGTGCCTTACTTTGGAGCCAGGACTCCTGGGTCTCTAAACTGTTACCTCTCCTGACTTAAAATAAGGAAAGGTGTGTGTGTTTCTTTGTATGTATGTATATGGAGTCAGAGAAAAGTGTGTGTGTTTCTGCCTATGTGTGTATATGGAGTCAGATAAGAGTGTGTGTGTGTGTGTTGTGGACTTGCTTTGGAGTCAGAATTCCTAGTTCCCTTCTTTAAACCTGTTATCTTCCCTGTCTTAATATAACGATGGATGTGTGTGTTTGTGTGTGTGTGTCTTTGTATGTAATTATATGGAGACAGAGAAAAGTGTGTGTTTGTGTGTTTATGGAGTTAGATGTGTGTGTGTGTGTGTGTGTCCGGGCCTTGCTTTGGAGCCAGGACTCCTGAGTCTCTTCTTTAAACCTGTTATCTCCTCTGTCTTAAAAGAAGGATGGATGTGTACGTGTGTTTCTTTGTATGTAAGTACATGGAGTCAGAGAAAAGTGTGTGTGTGTATGTATATGGAGTCAGAGAAGTGTGTGTGTCGGGGCCTTGCTTTGGAGCCAGGACTCCTGGGTTTCTTTAAACCTGTTATCTCCTCTGTCTTAAAATAAAGCTGGATATGTGCATTTGTGTGTATGTGTGTTTCTTTGTATGCAAGCATATGGAATCAGGGGAAAGTGTGTGTGTTTGTGTGTATGTGGAGTCAGATAAATGTGTCTGTGTGCCTTACCTTGGAGCCAGGACTGATAGGTCTCTTCTTTAAACCTGTTATCTCCTCTGTCTTAAAATAAAGCTGGATATGTGCATTTGTGTGTATGTGTGTTTCTTTGTATGCAAGCATATGGAATCAGGGGAAAGTGTGTGTGTTTGTGTGTATGTGGAGTCAGATAAATGTGTCTGTGTGCCTTACCTTGGAGCCAGGACTGATAGGTCTCTTCTTTAAATCTGTTATCTCCTCTGTCTTAAAATAAGGGTGTGTGTGTTTCTTTGTATGTAGGCATATGGAGTCAGAGAAAAGTGTGTGTGCTTGTGTTGATGTATATGGAGTCAGATAAGTGTGTGTGTGTGTGTTAGGGGCTTGCCTTGGAGCCAGGATTCTTGGGTCTCTTCTTTAAACCTGTTATATTCCCTTTACTGTCTCAAAATAAGTACGGGGGGATTACTTTGGGTTCAGAACTCTTGGGACTTTTCTTTAAAATTGTATCTCCCCCTCATAACTCTTGAGTTGGAACTCTAGGGGCTCTTTTTAAAAACCTGTTCTCCCCTGCATATATCTATATCTGTACCTGTGTGTGTGTGTGTGTCAGAGAGAGAGAGAGAGAGACAGTGATTTGTGGTCAGGACCTGTGTGTTTTGTTCTTGCTCTTCCTGTTGAGTTAATGAAGGGGGAGGCCTTGGTAAAATTGATGCTTGCTGTGAGATTTGAAGTACTGAGGGTACAGTGCTGTAATTTTAAAATTCCTCTACTCAGTCCACCTTTGTATGTGAATCTCTCTCTGTGTGCGTGCATAGACTGTTTTTGTCTTTTTTTTGTTTTGTTTTGGTGCATAAGGGATAGATGAGATACTTACTATCAAATGAATGAGGAAGAGTTTGGAGTAAGGGTTCCTGGCTCACCCTTTTGGTTAGCTGCCACAGCAGCTTCTTAGTCCTGCACTGCTGTCATGCCTGTTACCAGGACCAGCCCTGTCATTAGGCAGAATGAGTTAGTCACCTAACTCTGGTGCTTGGGGGGCAGCTCTCTGGCTCTGCTCTCTGCTTCCTGATCTCCCCACTCCCACCATTCCCATCTCTTGGTGGACAGAATTGCCTGCGGCCACATGGCCTGTTCCACACTCCCTGAGAGAGCCTTCTGCCTCAGGTGTGGAGGACACTGTCACTGGTTTTGAAGTAAATTTACATTTCCAGTCTAGTTTTCTTCTACATGGGATGGGGAAGGAATAGCATCTTGTCCCTTGCCTCAAGG
The DNA here is from genome assembly GCA_948474755.1 of Ctenosaura bakeri. NCBI lineage: Eukaryota > Metazoa > Chordata > Lepidosauria > Squamata > Iguanidae > Ctenosaura > Ctenosaura bakeri. Next base: position 80,439 of record CAOLHI010002660.1, on the reverse strand, counting down.
AGGGAAACATTTTGGTCTTATTACTTTGCCTGTAAATCCTTGCGGGGAGGAGGTTCCCAGGTGTTCTCATTTCATTGTCATCCCTACACCATTTACATGCTTCCTACTCATATTGTTAATTTTTCAATTGTTGTTTGAGGGGACTGTGCAACACTTTGTTACTATATTGCTGTGTTGTTATTTTTTTACTGTATTGCTACAGTACAAACTGCTTCAAACTTCCCAGAGAAGTAACATGCACATATTTTTGTAAAACAAATGAATAAATGCTTTTTGGAGTTGCCACTTGTCATTACAGAAAAGCTGGATGAAACTAATGGCGGAGGTTCATATGATAATGGCAGAGGTTCATATGATAAAGATGAGTAGAGGGGGTGATAGTGCTTCATTTGTAGGCTCTTGTGAGAGAGGACTCCTGAGTGTCACCCTTGCTCCTTGCTCCTCGCTCCTCTCTTCCTGCCAGAAATGTTGGATGCTGCTATGATGTTGGAAATCCTATGTGTGGTTCTTAGCCTCTCTTTGCTTGACTCTGCCACCTTGCTGATTTAGGCAGGGAGAAATTTTGGAGTCAAGAGTGTGAGATAGTAGAACTTCTGAGCTTCTAGATTGCTCCTAGATTGCTCCATTTTCGGGTTTCTGGATCTTGATGTTGATTTCAGTGTCAAGGGTTCTGGGTTAACCATCATGGGGCTTCCTAGTTTTCTCCAGTGCTCACATAGGGAATAGAATTATGAAGTACCTTTTCCAGAAGGTGTGTGGCTTTAGAGCTACTGAGCTTCTCTCACTGTGTGTGTGAGGATAAGAGGTAGGTGGTTGGAGCTTGGGTGTTGCTCTGTTATCAGTCCTGGTCTCAGAATCTGTATAGAGGATTCTTTTTTGTCCCTGTAGTGAGAGAGGGATAGTACAGGCATACCTCAGTTAACAAAGCATCTGAGAAAGAAACTCCTTTTTATGGGAACTCAACTCAGCCCCACTTTCCCTTATCTTCTACCTAGCTGGCAGGGGATGGCTCCTTTTTTGATAAGTATTAATACTGTACCTTAACTTCTATCAAAAAAGAACAATTCTCTTCTCTAAGTAGGGTGGGAAACAGCCTTTCTGAATGCCTGAGCGGAATAATGGTGGTAGCAGGAGAAGGTGGCTGGCCTTCTCCTGGAGCTTTCCCCTCTTGATGGAATGACTCTTGTCTTATCCATAGTTCATATCAAAGTCCATAATTTTTTTCCCTAAACTTGCCCTCAACTTATACACAAGGTCAATTTATACCTGAGTATGTATGGTATGAATAAAAGGAGCAAACATCACGATGCATTGAGAATTCCACAAGACTGATGAGAGAAAAGGCATAAATGAGAGATGCTTCCTCACGTTTTACTTGTGGACAAATGAGGGGAAGAATTAATTCTGTCTTTGTGAGAAAGTGGCCTAAATTTTGCTGTTAGTCCTGACTAGAGTAGACCCATTAAATCAGTTGGCTTACATCTTGATTCATCATTCAACAGATGATTCAGGGGGTTTACCCTAGTTGGGATTAACCAAAGGGATTCCAGCTTGTGTATGGTCTCTTTGTACATTATGAGACTGTATCCCCCCCCCCGCTCAAGAGCACCCTTTCTCAACCTCTTAATCCCGGAGGAACCCTGAAAATAATTTTTCAAGTCTCAGGGAACACCTACAAAAATGATATCTACAAATCAAAAATAGGCTTTTCCCCCCCAGTTACAATCTCTGGAGGAACCTATAGTGATCTTTTGCTGAACCCTAAGGTGTTCTGGAAAGGTGGTTAAGAAACTTTTCCCTAGAAGCCTGAATCAGTTACATTTTTTCTCTTTCTATTTCCATGAAAAGTCTATAGTTCTTCCATCTGAACACAACAATATTTGCTGGATAAAACCACAATAGATTCTCCTGTTTTGTGTAGGATTCTAAAATTTCTTCCTTCTTTAGTTAAACAGTCATAAATACAGTTTGCTTTTAACTGAGTTGTTTCTGCCCTTGGTGGTTGGGTCCTATATTCCATATATAGAGATGTTGTATTGCTCTTTTTACTTTTTATTTGATCTGACTGAGAGATAACCTAGTTGTTTGTTTTTCCCTCTTTTTTGTGTGGTAATACAATATGTTCAAAATGTCCACATGTTTTAGAAGAGGCATTTGTTTTAAAAAGGTATTGTCCAGGCTTATTTAATGATTGCTTCTTAGTTTTTTGATGATGTTGTTCCTTAGTGTATGTAATTAGACTGAAAACCATACTGTCTGACTTGGTAGGGATAAGTGCTGGCTTTCTGTAGCTAACAAATAGAACTGATATGTACTCATTTGTCCCAGCAGTGATAGTGGAACTTTCTTTTTGTCCTTTCAGAGTATTGCTGAAGTGTTCCGATGTTTCATTTGTATGGAAAAGTTGCGCGATGCGCGCCTATGTCCACACTGCTCCAAGCTGTGTTGTTTCAGTTGCATTCGGGTAAGCAGAATTCAAGGGTTTTGGGATGGAATTATATATTACATGGCAGATTCCTGTATCATACTGAATTGTTAGTAGACATTTGTCCATTAAGTAGCTTCTGGCAAGCTTCTGAAGATCTCAAGAATTTCCAGAAGTCCAGACTGAAAACTCCATTCTGTACTGGTTTGGGAAGTCCCATGTCTTTTGGGGCTGGTGATAATTCGAACTTGAATATTTCCTTTTGAATAAGAAAAATACATAAGTTTGGGTCCAGACTCACCCATGCATGGAGCAGGCATGAAATCAGAGGGACAAAGTATGTCAGTAGGATCTGCTGTAAGTACAATTAAATCTAGAGCCGTCTCATTCTGCTTCAAACTAATAAGCTCTTTCTAAGAAATGAGTCCAGTTATGGAGATATCTGTGATAATCTGTATTTTCTAATATTTCTGAAATTCTGCAGTCTTTTATAGCATGACTATTTTTGTTTGGCAGCGCTGGCTGACAGAACAAAGAGCTCAATGCCCACACTGTCGGTAAGCTGTTTCTTTTCTTTTTTTCATTTTTGTTATTGTGCAAAAATAATACAATTAATAACTGAAATCAAATTAAAGAATAAACCAGTGGGGTAATAAACTGAAAATACATAAGTGAGAACCTGTTTTTGCATCTAAAAAAGATGAACAACCATTCACATACACGTCTGTGTCAAGTTGATGTCCCTATGCTGTACATTTAAATTTTGGAAGGGTGTAAAGTCTTCTGTCTGTTGAGTAATGGAGAGTGAGCATTTTTCCTATATAGTGCTGTAATATATGCTTTTTTAGTCAGTGAAAGAACATATACATTTTCATTGACTATAATTAATTTCCAGGATGTGGCTGAATAGTTCAAGAGCATGTGTAAATCTGCACAATTTGAGAACAGCTGTAAAACAAAATCACTGATTTGATGGATCAACAGAGCATAACAGTATCTGGGGCTTGAGATTAATGAGAATCGTTACAGTGCCACCATTTAGTAGACATACTCAAACATTTTCTACATTAATGGTTTGGAGTCCAGTACACATGAAACAAGTTTTTACTGTATACATTCTCTGATATGGTAAGGAGAGGGAGGCCAGAACCTACAATCCACTGTTTGGACAAAACATGAGTATCACATTAAGTTAGTTTAGCATGAGACAATAATCAAAACATGTTGCCATTTCATCTGACATATAAGTAGTATATATTAAAACAGAATTAAACTATAAAATAATTAGAACAACTAAAAAGAGATTAAAGGAAGAAATTAAAGCTAAAACAGTATAGCACCCATTAGCCTGTTTTTTAAAAACATTCTGTATTAAAATGTCTGCCTGAATAAAAAAGTATTTGCCTGCTGCTGGCAGGACAACAAATTGGGACTGTTTTGGCCTCCCTAGGAAAGGAATTTCAGAGTCTGTGGGCAGCCACTGAGAAGCCCCCCTCTTGCATCCCCACCAGCTGTGCTTGCAGTGGTGTGGGACTGAGAGAAGGGCCTCTCCTGATGACCTTGGAGCACTGGCCGGTTCATACAGAGAGAGATGGTCTGTCAGATATCCTGGACCCGAGCCATATAGGGCTCTATAGATTATAACCAGTCCTTTGAATTATGCCTGGAAGCAAACAGCCAGCCAGTGGAGTTGTTTCAATAGTGGTGTGGTATGGTCCCAAAACCACTTCAAAGGCAGCCTCGAGTAGAGTGCACTGAAGTAACCCAAATGAGATGTAACTAAGGCATGTACCACCATGGCCCAATCTGATGTTTCAAGGAATGAGCGCAGTTGGCGCACAAGCTGTAAATGTGAAGAGAATTTTCAAAAGTTGAGAGAGAGATTTCTTTACCTTAATATTGCTTCTGTCCATAGGTAATGTATTTACATTTCCTGGGTGTACTTAAACACCTGTGCTGTATTTGATTTTATCTTGGGGATTTTTTGACACTGAGTTGTCAAAAGGCAAGGCGGGCCTCCCTAGAGTGTGAAATTATTTGCAACTCTTATAATTAGATTTCTTCTGCGAGTGTGTAGAGTCAAGAGGCAAATTCCATTTTCAGTCCTCTGAATCACTGCCTCACTGAGGAGTTCTCTCCAGTTTCTAAATATATCCTGTTGATCTGTTCAATACCCCAGTGATTGAGATTGGTAAGAAAAATCAATATACATGTTTAATTTGATATCTTAAATTGCACTGGTCTTACTTTTCCTACCTAAAATTTCTAGATGTGTATGTGAATATTAATAATGTAAGCTACAACATTCTTTTCCCTAAAAATCTGGAATCTGTTTCAGATTTTTAAACTGAATCCCCTGATCCTAACTTTGGAAACAATATCTTGCAGAGCTCCACTCCAGTTACGAGAACTTGTCAATTGTCGTTGGGCTGAAGAGGTGACCCAGCAGCTTGATACGCTTCAGCTGTGCAACCTGAATAAGCATGAAGAAAATGAAAAAGACAAGTATGTGAGAGTAGACTGTGTTATGAGTTGAGAGTTTTGAAGTACGTTGCCCAAAGAACTGGTTTAAATCAGGAATTAAATGTTTGGGTGTTCAAAAGAATTGATTAAATTATTAAGCTAAACAAGATGTCAGAGAGTGGTTAGACCCCTTTGATAGTTCAGGTCTTCAAGAGCAGTCTAAGTCAAGACTGTAGTTTTCAGATGGCCTTGCTAGCCAAATCTGTGGCCACCAAGACCCTCTAACTTTATCCCAAAGAGGTCAGAGACAATCCCTGTTGTCTCTTCGTAACAGACCTTTAGAGCTTGAACAAGGCTTGGGGCTTGTCTCTATGGTTTTAGTCTGTTTCAGATATGTTCAGAGGGCCTTGACAGTCCAGGTCCCAAATGGTGAGTCTCTGCCTTCTCTTAGAACTGGAGAGAGGAGCAGGATTTTCCCCAGTGGTCATTTTATGCTTCTAGGTTCTGTCAGGAGGCAACAATAATTTCCTTGTCCCCAGCTGCAAGATAAAGATAAATGCTGGGGCTCTTTTTGTCATATCAGCCAAGGGTTGAATCTTACCGTGGTACATGGAATTGAGTGTTTTGTCCTGGACAGCCTGATGTTACTTTCAGTGTCTGGGAAAATGATAGCGCATTTGTATTCCAGCTTTTTTTGCTTTCATTTGTTCATAAATTGTAAGGCTCAATGTTTCTCTCTTTTTGAGTTGATTCAAGCATGAAGAATGTGAGCACTCGTGGTAGTTATGTGAATTTTCCCAGGTTGTTTATCCCTCAGAGTTTTGTCGCTTAACTTCATTTACTTTTCTTGCACAACATTTAATGTAGAGTTGAGAGTAAAAGAGCAATGGTGTGTAAAGCATAAGAGAAATAGATTCAGAGATTTGGAGTCTCTTGGCTATTGTAAGAACACCAGGCTACTGTAAGACAAATCTGTTTCTTATTGCATGGTTTTAATAGGAGGACAAGTAACTCAAGTAGACTTTGACCACACAATATGTTAAGACAAAAATACTTTTGTGGTGTCATGTCAAAAGTAGAGGGTAGCTGAGATGAGAGATTCATTATTTAGAATATACCCCAAATTTGCCTGTGAGCTTCCATGCTAAACTAAAACAGTAGTGTTTCTGGTTTAGCATATGCAAAATTTTACTAAACTATCTCCCAGAATCTGACCGTGGCTACATGTAGCTGCAGTGATGAACCAGAATTACTGAGGATCCTGACGGGTAATATCGACAAGTTTCCCATAATATCCCAAACCCAGACTCCAGCTTTGTTACCTCACTATGAACTAAGGAAAATTTTTTTTGCTAATTTTGTTTTCAAAGGAGGCAATAAGTAATTTTAACAATTTTCTTCTTGCTGTGAGATAGTCTTTAAAAACTCTGCAGCTTTCAAAGATCCTTTGCAATTTGAGACTTGTTCTGTGCAAAATTAGCCTGTGGTATTTTTTTTTTGCAGAAAGCAACATTTTCTGCACAGAAAATAAAGCTCCTTCATCGAACTATTATTTTCTGTACAGAGAATGCTGTTCCCTGCACAGAAAATCTGTAGTTGGGAGTTTATTCTAAATAAATTTTCTTCACATAAAATGCATGTGAATTTGTGTAGAATAAGTTCTGAACTGTGAAGATTCAGTCCAGGATTTTCCTCATCAGGAATTCCCAAAAATTGAAAAACACATTTTTCAACTATTTGGGTATATTTTTGAATTTCTTCCATTTAATGAACCAGCATTTGAAAGTGATTTCCCATTCCCAGGTTGCCAGGGAAGTGACAAGCCAGGATCTGGCATCATAAATAATGGGAAGATTTTTCAATTTCGTTAGTCTAATTATTTGTATTGCCAGGAGGAAGTAGGTGATGACCTGACAGTGAAGATGAGCACCCTGTTGCACCGAGAATCCAAAATTCTCAGCAATTCTTGGCCTATAATTGCATTCAAAGATGGCCAATGTCAAGTCAAAATTAGCTTATTGTTGGTGACACTAAAATCTTAGAAATGATGGAGAAAGCAGACTTAGAAAGATTATTGATTTGTGAGTATGCCTATTGAAAAATTCTTTTCTTTTTTTTAAAGGTGTGAAAATCATCATGAAAAGCTGAGTGTATTCTGTTGGACATGTAAGAAATGTATCTGCCACCAGTGTGCCCTTTGGGGTGGAATGGTGAGTGTCAACTTTGAGTGTGTACTGAGGAAAGAACAGCTACCTGCACAGTGCCTACTTTGTAGTAGAGAAATACAGTTGGCCCTCCAAATTTGCTAGGGTTTGGGGCCCAAGACCCCCGGAAAAGTGGAACAACTGCAAATATCAAAGTGTGCGTTGGTGGGAAAGGGCCAAGGCATGGTCGGGAGAGTGGGTACTCAGGGTCCGAACCGGATCAGGGAAAGAAGAGAGAAAGGTCGCCATGTTGGCCCTATATTCTCTCTCTCTTGCCCATCTCCTTCCTTGGGTGTGTGCAGGGGGCATTGGGAGAAGATTTGTGGTGCTGTGAAATTGGGCTGTGCACTGTCCTTAGCTGGCCAGACAGCAGTTGGTAGAAGACGAAGAAGACCTGAGATGGTTTTTTAAAGGGCTGTGTGACCTGATTGGACCCACTGAGAGAGAAGGTTCCCCTGGAAAAGAAGCGCCTGAAGTTGGGGTGGCAGGGGTTGGAGAAACTTGCACATTATCCAATCCATGAAAGTGAAACTTGCAAATGTGGACGGCCGACTGTACTACCAGTAGCACAGAAGAACACTGTAGATTTGTCTTACTGAAATCTCATAGATATAGGTATGGTTCTGGGTGAAAAGTTTTGTTCTTTCACAGTTGATTATAACTATAGTTATATGAGTATATTGCTTGGGTTCCATTAATAGAATCCAAACTAATTTTTCCTCTAATCTAGGATAATTTTATTGAGGTACAGTTGTAAATAATTTGTTAATCTGGAAAAAGAAAAATACTAGTCTGATGGGAGCTGGTAGAAGAAAGGTGGGAAGTGGAATACCTGTGCTGGAGGAGAGGGCTTCTTTCCTTTAATGTTTCCCTTGGATTCTGTGGGGCACAAAGGACTGATAAAGTAGTTGTCCTGCCTCTGCCAGCTCATTAGTCATCTGTAGGGAATAGACCGTATAACTGAAAGAACCTGTTGAAACTCCTGTCTCCTTAGACTGAGGAATGGAGGGCTTTGTTTGTTGTTTGTCAGCTAATCTGTATTTGTTTGGAGGTCCCTTTTATAGCTATCTGATTGTCTGGACTTCCAACTTGTGACCAGTGGTATAGTCTAAATAGGCAGAGTTAGCCTCAAGCCACTTAAGCACTCTTGAGCCTTGAAATTCAAGTTGCTAATATGGGAGAATGAGCAGGTTCTCTGTTATTCTTTTAAGCTATTTATTATTTACATTTACAAATACATAGTCTTCTCTGGGACAAACATAATATCTAGGCATGTTAACATTAGTTACATTACACTGCAGGTATTATACTTTCATAAAGACTGAAGCTTTATAGCTTCTACTTTTTCTTGGCAGGCATCTCTGTACGTATACACAGAGGAACTTAAACTTAACTTATGTAGATAAGCACATAGGCATTGCTATCTGCATAGCAACATCCATTATAACCATGATGGGAAATAAAACTTTAGCATAGCTTAGATCTCACCAGCATTTTCTGTGTCATTTATCAGCCAAGAACAGCATTGACAGCAGTCTTCAGACAATGGGAGGCTGACACTCCCAGTCAACCTCCTGTCTAGCTCTTTTGGGCCAGTGTTATATCCTTCCTAGTCTCCGGTCATTCAGTTAGATTAGATCTCTGGTAGCCTCAACAAGGTTGATTTGTTTATATAAACATTTGTTCTCCTCCAGTCAGAGCAAAAGTTCTTAGTGGTCTTTTCTCTGGGATGTAACACCTGGTGACCACTCTTTCTTGGCTGCCTTCCGTTAGGTTGTATCAGCCAGTAACTCTTTAATGCAGAACCTTTCTCAGGTTCATTATGAGTCAATTTGCTGTTTATGTTTCTCTTTTAAAGCTGTTTCTCCCTTTATCAGTTTATTTATACTTAGGTTGGCTCTCACCTTGAACTAGTCAGTACTCATACTCTTAGTATTCAACACACATTCCATAACACACAAAGCCTTATACTGCATAGTTTATAATACTTTTATACTTCATGCTTTATAGCACACTTATTACATTGCTTCAGAGGCTTAAATTTTGCAAAATGGAACACCTAATTAGGACTTAGCCTATAACAGCTTACCTCTGAGGCTTTTTAAGAATTAAACTCTGCTATAAAAATCTAATGCAACTTCTTTTGTTTCTTGTAAGAACTCTTAATGGCTGTTAGAAACTTCTCCAACAGGGAATGTGTTGCTGTTTTTTAAAATCATTTTGAAAAGAATGATTTTTAATCTTAATCTTTTTAATCTTAATTCCAAAAAGATGCATTAATACTATTGTTGTGGACTGGAGTCAGGCCCATCACATCAAAACAGATCCTAGCATGATCAAGTTGAGGCAAAGCCTGTAGTACAAAGTGGACTTATTAATGATTTATGAATATAGCAGGTGTTGCATAGAGGGAAAGAAAGCATTCAGGAGTCTTCAGTGACAGGCTGGATTGCCCCAAGCCTGTGCTACTGGTCATTTCTTTAGGCTGGAATAGTAAATGTATGCCTTGTATGTCAATACTGTAATATGATCTCAAGGCTGATATATTAAATAGTGGCAGTGAAGATTATGACCTGTTTTTACTCCTATTTCTTGGAGTCTGGATAAAATAAATCTTTCCAGATTTAGAGTATAAATGCTTCTATGCATCTCTTTCAATTAGGCCAAGTACTGACATAAGAAAGTAGTTAGCTCATCCTTTTATCTATTTATTATGAAAGTTTTTTTGCCAGCATGAGTAGTTTGGCTTCTAGCAATCTCAAAGCAACCTCTTTTGTACCACTGTTCACCTGTGTATTAGTTGTCTGCAACTCTAGCAGTTTTTCCAGAAGCCATTCATTTAGTGGGCTACACCCACTACTGCCAGCTACTGTAGAAGCCAAGGTGTTGAGAAGGTATACTTTGTTGCTCTAAAGAAGAACGTCATCCATTCATGTTTCAGTCTGTGATGCTGCATTACATCTAATCTGACAGAGAGAGATGGTGGTGAGAACCAGCACTATACCAGCACTAAGTAGTTGAGCATAAATTCTTTCCTCCATTTATCTCTTCATTTTTGGCGAATCTGCCAAATAATGTCCTAAAATGTATTTATTTACTGCATCTGTATGTCACCCAATAGCAGTGTTCTTTTGGCAGCTTCTAGTAAGAGAGATTACATGCAAATCAAACTCAAGACTGCAACAAAGCCAGCAGCAAATAAATCCAATATATTGAGAATTCAGGCTGGCATTGCAATTCTCGTAAAATCATGGAGATATGATAAAATCTTAAAAGATGGAAAAGGTTATAACAACTGGCAAAAACAAGAACAACAATTACTACTACTTTGCTGGCTTTGAAAACAGTATCAGTGCCAGGCAGGTCTCACTGGAGTGAGTACATCAGTCCCGAACACATTCTCCTTAGTAACCATCTACTGCATCTTGGCGGGACCTCCCAGAACATTCTGTTTCAACTGCTTTGTTGAGACAGCATTCTTAGGGTGTAAAGGCTTTCTTTGGACAAAAGCATTTACTCTTAATGGATGACTCTCACATTTGAAAAGGAAGGAGAATCTAAGCCAGCAAAATCTTGCATTAAGCTTTGTGTAAGAAGCATGCCTGGAGTACCTAATTTTGCTTTTTCTTCTGAAATAATAATCTGAAACATCTACAATTTGCCCTTCAATTAGCTAAAAAGCTACACAGTGAATGCAGAACACTTTAGGCACTTGCTTGTTGACTCTGAATAGATTTCTGCAGGAAGAGTTATTGAAACAGAAGCCACATCCAAGGTTTGTCAGTACATGAAAGACAAGGGTTTTGTTCTGGTAATATTCCTTGGCTTGAGTGAGAACAAGAAGTAACTTGTTTTGATCTGATGTAATGAAAATGAAATGACTGTGTCTGTGTCTTTCTGACAGCATGGAGGACATACATTTAAGCCGTTAGCTGAAATATATGAACAGCATGTCACAAAAGTGAATGAAGAAGTTGCAAAGCTTCGCCGAAGACTCATGGAGTTGATCAGTTTGGTACAGGAAGTGGTAAGGGCAATGCTTTCCCTGCCCATTTTAGACCAGAATGGAACACCAATCTTTTCTGATATGAAACTATAGTATGATTTGGAGCTTGTACCTTATTATTCCTATTATGAGCACATTCTGCTTCATAGATCCTTCTGAATATATTGCAAATACTAGATTTAGAAACCGGCATGTCAGGAAATGTCTGATCTTCTTCATGTCACCAGAGGGCACTTTCCTGAATTAGAACAACTAAATTCACTTGCATTATTAAAAAAAAAAATGAAGACTGTCTAGACAGCAGAGTGTGTATAATGAATGGGTCAGGTTTTCATGTGCTCTGTTGAAATCTTTGTGGTGGTGCTGATTTGTGTAATCATTTTAAGATCAGTTATCAACATATTTGCACCTGTGAGATGCTTTTTACTTTTGTGACAACTGCTGCAGTGTAGCTGATACCTGTAATGTTTCCTTTAAAAGTGCTAAATTCCTGTCTAAATAAATATGAGAATTGCCAGCCAGTACTACACTAATGCCATTTTTGTCTTTCAGGAAAGGAATGTAGAAGCAGTACGCAGTGCAAAAGACGAGCGTGTGCGGGAAATCAGGAATGCTGTAGAGATGATGATTGCTAGGTTAGATACCCAGCTGAAGAACAAACTTATAACACTAATGGGTAAGCTTACTGTTTCTTTTTCAGATTTTAAGGAAGGGATTTTAATTTAAGCCAGATGTTGCCATCTTGAATAAGAACAGCTAAAGAACCCAGTTTGCTCCAGAAGTTCAATAAAAATTTATATTTTGAAGCAAAATATATTGAGGTCTAAACTGAACTGAGTTTAGATAATTTAAGAATGGAATGGTATTGATATAACCTTCCTCCTCTGAGCCTTTCCTGTGCCTTATCTTAGCAGTCTTTTATATTTAGTGTAAGATGTGGCAATTAAGAAAGAAAGAATAGCCTATGCATTACACAGTGAGTCCATGATGAGCATTGTATTAGAGAGCTTATGCTCTTCGCTATCTCCATAACATTCTGTTTTAAAAGTTATAAGAATTATTTTTAAAAATCAGACCCAATTAAGTAAAACCGTATAAATGTTTTTCACCCAAAAGGAAGCTAAGTCAATATCTTGGTCAGAATGTTTGGCCCATGCAGGAATCCTTCCTTTGTTAATTTTGGACCATAGTAAGTTGATTTCTTCTTTTCTCTTTAAAGAATGTAATAATCTCAGTGTTGTAGTGTCCCTTACTGTTGTATGGGTTGTGAGCAAAGTCCCTTGTCAGTTTCACCTTAAAGGCTACAGTGATTGAGTTTTGATCTTTTTTTTTTTAAAATAGGTCAGAAGACATCACTTACTCAAGAAACAGAACTTCTGGAGTCTCTTTTGCAAGAAGTAGAGCACCAGGTGAGGAGACCAGATTGATTGAAGCCCACTAAGGATCGTCAAATCTACTTTAATCTGTCATTTCTTAATAGTAAATAGTTTGGGTCTCTCTGGATCATACTGGACAGAACTTAATACCTTAAATCTAGCATAGTTTTTCTTAATATATTAGACAGTGTAAAGACGTTGCCTGACACGGGCATGTGTTTGTCCTTTGGTTTCTTCATTACAGCTTCGGTCATGCAGTAAAAGTGAACTGATATCGAAGAGCTCTGAGATCTTGATGATGTTTCAGCAGGTCCATCGGAAGCCCATGGCCTCTTTTGTCACTACACCTGTTCCTCCAGACTTCACCAGGTACAACTTCAACTACTTTTTAATTGGTAGGCCTGCTTGTTTGGCTTGTTGTGAAAGGGATTTGATTACAAATTGTGTTGCATCTTAGCACCAAATAGATGTATGCTAAAAGTTTTGCATATCCTGACAATGGCTGCTTGATACAGTTGCACTGAGATGTGTGTGCATTTTGAGGATTGGACTTGTATTCATGCATCCAATCTAGATATCATGCTCTATATGACATTTAGTCACTCCCCACGATCATAGAATCATGGAGTTGGAAGAGACCCCAGGGGCCATCACGTCCAACCCCCTGCTATGCAGGAACACCCACCAAAGCATTCCCAACAGATGGCCATCCAGCCTCTACTTAAAAACCTCCAAAGAAAGAGAACCTCAACCACACTCAGAGACAGCATATTCCACTGCCGAACAGCTCTGACCATCAAGAAGTTCTTCCTGAGGTTCAAGTGGAATCTCCTTTCCTGCAGCTTGAATCCATTGCTCCTTGTCCTAGTCTCTGGAGCGGTAGAGAGCAAGCCCACTACATATCTACATAACGTGTCAGAATAGGGTTTTTGGTTTGGCAAGTGGCAAGTTTGTCTGCATGAGACAGACTCCAGGATTGCATTTTGTAAATGTACAACCATATGATAAACATGATCTGTAATAAATAAAACTGTGATGTTAGAGTGACTGGTAGAATCGAAGCCCTTCCAGATGTTTCTTTTGTGGGAGTGTACACATGGAGAACAAGTTCCTCAGCATGGAACTGAATCGATCCTTGCAGCCTGCTGCTTCTTCACTACAGGTAGAAGAGGCAAACCAAATGGAAGCAAACTGCCAGTCTTGGTGCAGTAACTGTAGCCCTATATTTACGCTATTAAAATGAACCAATTTTGACCAAATTGTTTTATTTTGGTGTCTTAAATGTTGGCAGAGTTTGGTCAAAATCGGTTCAATTTGGTAGCCTAAATCTAGGGCTACAGTCACTGCACCAAGACTGACAGTCTACCAAATTGTTACCATCCCTTGTCAAAATGAGTGAATTTTGAAAGTATTGTGCAGTTTATTAGGGGTAACTTAGGATGCAGTTATGTTTTAGCCAAATGACTTTTGAAGACCCTAGCCACCTAGCTCACTTGCTCTGTTTCTTTCTACAGCGAGTTAGTTCCTGCCTATGATTCAACTACCTTTGTCCTGGAGAACTTCAGGTAGGAATATGATTTGCTCCAGTGTGGGTTTTTGCCTTGCTGGGTATGATTCCCAGGTAGCGCTAAGCCCTGGCACTTCTTGATGTTGCTGAAGATTTATTGCCAAAATACATCAAGTGGGATGTTACTGTATTTTATATATATTAAGGGGACAGGAGCTTCCATCCTCTGCTAGCATCTTTTTCTGCCATTATTATTCCTGTTACAGGGATGTATTTAAAAACTGAACAAATCAACTTGAGCAACACTTAGATCCTCTCAGAAGAATAAGCTTATGTAATCAATTCATGTTCTCAGCAATAATGAGCAAGTTAGACTATTTAACTTGACTGTACAGATAATGGAGGCCTTGAAATCTGATTTAGAAGTTAGTGTGAAACTCTGAAATCTGAGGTTTTCATGTTCTGTATTTGTAAGAATCCTATTTCCCTGTAACAATGTGTTTTTCTAGAAAGTGCTTCTGAGCTCATGCTTTATGTATTTGCTCAACACCAAATAATTGCAGTCCTCTCCTCATCCTCCTGAAACTAAAATTACTGGGCAGGAATTTTGTTTTTCTGTAGTGGTGTTCTCGATGGTATAATGAAATGGAGAGGGCATCCTAGTAATAGGGTGCTGTGTGTTCAGAAGCATCAAAATCTTAATAGGAAGTCATGGTTATAGATAAGTGAGAGAAGCATAAATGAATTGCAAGGGAAAACCTTGGAAGAATGTGTTTGTTATTTAAATATTTTTATCTCTCCCTAAAGCATGGGATCTCATGGTGGTGTACGAGTAAAACCAATCTAAAGAGTTTAAAAAGTTTGAAATTTAAATCAATAAACATTTTAAACAGACTAAAACTGTTAAACAATTCAAATAGCTTAAAAGGTTGAAGCAGTTTAAAACCATACACATTTATATTTAGGACAGAATCAGTTAGGGCCCCAAAGTTTTAGTGACGTTTTAATTTGGTGTCAAAATGAAGCCAGTGTCAGCACCACTTAAGCCTCCAAAGGGAAGGCATTCCACAAATGGTGTGTCATTGCAAAGAAAGCTGTCTACTATGTCTTCCCACAATATATTGCTCCCACTGGTGAGTGAAACAGGAAAGAGGTAATACAAGATAGTAGAGACAGAGGAGTATTTCTGAGGAACTTCAATCGAAACTGGGAATGGACATGTGTTGAAAGGGTATCTTTAATGGGAAATTCCTTTCATAGTTATACAAGGTTGAAAATGAATGCTAAGGAATGCTTGCTCTTTGGAGACAAACAAGCATCTATTGGTGCTTAAAAAATTAATTTAATCTCTGTACTGAACATTTCTTTCAAATATCTCAATAGCACTTTACGCCAGCGGGCAGATCCGGTTTATAGTCCACCTCTTCAAGTTTCTGGGCTTTGCTGGAGGTTAAAAGTTTATCCGGTGAGTTTGCTTAATGGTGTTAACAAACACCTAAGATTTCTACTATGGCCCTTGGTGTATTGAAATAGCATGTTTGCTGCATTTTTTTCCCATACAGACTTGGGGTATGATTTCTACAAATAGAAGGTTTCGATCTTCCGTATTGCTTACGATAGTAGTCTGCCAAACTACAGGTTCATTTTCCTGGCAAAACTGATTGTAGAATACATCAGTAAAGTGTCAGTTCATTTTGAAATACTGAAATAGCAGAGACCTAGAATCTGTTTTGTGGGCATGCCGATGGCTACACCAGCACCTAAGGGTTAGAAGAATTCATTGAAGAGACTTATAGTTTGATAGGCCTAGTGCCGGCACTTGGTATTTTGGGCGTAGCGTAACACAGGGCATTGGAGATTTCAGTGTGCTTGCTGCTTCTGAGAGATGAAGGAAAAAAGAATACCCGAATCCACCAAGATGATGATTGCATTGAGGCAATTGTGAGCAAGAGAACATTCTCTGGTAGTTAAACCTCCTCTGAGCTATGAATTGGGTAAAATTCTACTTCAGTCATGTTTGGTAACATAGGAAGCTGTAACATAAACTTAGAAGGCTCTTTTGACATCTGCTGCACTTTTTCTGAAAAACTAACTTGCGTTTTACCCTTCTTTTAAAATTAAAGGATGGAAACGGAGTCGTGCGAGGATACTACTTGTCTGTATTTCTTGAGCTTTCAGCTGGGTTACCAGAAACATCGAAGTAAGGACAATTGCTAGTTGTCTCCCTTGCATCTCTTGTGGTGTGAATTAATGCTCAGGTTAACACTGGGGGGCAAAGTGGCAGAGAAGCCAGTTCTGCAATGCCTTGCAATATGAATGTGTAGATCAAATGTTTCTGTACTGTTGGAGCAACTTGACTTTTGGAAACCAAGTAGTTCTGCGCTGAATAAAATTCTCCATCACTTATTTGGTGACATGACTTATCCAATATTCTAGTGCCATTCTCCAAAAGCAGTAGCTCAAAAAAATATCTTTCTGTTTGTAGAAGTAGGACTAACCCAGCAAAGGCTTCTAAAAATGAAAGTAGAGTGAATCCGTTTTTGCTTATTCCTCTGCAAATTCCTGCTCTCTATTCCTGTGTTATGTCAGAGGGTCTCCAAATCCTGAGAGCAGTTTTTTGGTGTGTCGCCACACAAAGGGGTACACTGAAAGGAGGAAGTATCTTTTTTTGTTCAAAGAAGAGCAGATACAGCCAGTGAAATGTGTATTGGAATGTTTAAAATTTTATCACTCCAGTTCCCTGCATGTAAAGGAGAGGGGAAAAATCTATGAGTGGTTATATTGTCACTGCTCAAGCTTGCCAGGAGTTACACAGGTAGCTTGACTCAATATCACTGTGTTCTTTCCTAACTCTTCTTTAATGGGTCATTTACATATTTTTTTAGGCAGTGCGGACACTACAACTAAAATTCTGGGGTCAGACCTCCTTACTATACATCAGTTGTGCAAATTTACATAATTTATTTTACGTAATGTTGATATATCTTTTTGTGAGGTGAGGTTGAATGGGAGCACTGAAGTCCTGCCTCCCCCGACCCAATCTCCTCTTCAGTCTCTCTAGTTTCTAGTATTCCATTAAGCGTTTCCCACACACTTTCAAATACATATCTGCAACTTTAAGAGCTAGAAGCATTTTTTTAAAAGAAAAAGCTATGCTTGTTACAAAGCTTTTTAATTCTGCACTCAGTAGGACTACCAACTATGCACACCCCTGAGCAATTTCTTGTACTACTAGTGTTTTCCCATTAAGCTTTTAGACAGTGCTTTTTCACATTATGCATAATTTAATTCATGAAAGTTACAGGATGTGGTGATGGCCACTGAGAGGTGGCTTTATAAGGGAATAGGCAAATCCGCAGAAGGGAATGAAGAGAGGCTTATCAGTGCTATTAGTTGTCATAGCTGTATGGAGCCTCTAAGAGTCATGGCAGTTTACATATCGATACCATTTGCTGGGAAACAATAGTGGGAGAGAGTTATGACCTTTCTGCTATGTTTGTGAGTTTCCCAGAGGCAGTTGTGTGGCCCCGCCATGGGAAGTTTTATGCTGTAGCAGATTGGGGAGGGGAGCCTCGAATGCTGTGGATGAATCTGATCCTCTTGGAGTTCCCCAGATGGTCAACATGCGCCTCCTCCTCGTGACACTATCATTTTGTGGTTTCCTAGATTCTTTAAATGAAGTTTCTCCCATTCTAAAAGTTTGAAATGCTTCTCCTTGAATGGTCGTTGGTGCCAGGATGAGCTTCTAGCTGCAATATATTCACAAGAAGTCTATAGGAAACCACCTCTGAGTACTCCTTGCCAAGAAAAGTCCTATAAAATTCATCGGTTTGCCACAAGTTGACAAGCAATTTTAAGGCCTATATGATTACTGCTACTCTCCGCACCTCAACTTTTCCTTTTTGGCCCTGTGCAGTGTTGAAATGTGGCTTTTGAGAACTTCTCTGAAATGATCCTTAAACTGAAAGAGATTCCTCACTTTGGTGCCGCGCTGTAGTATGATGCCCTAAAGTGTAGCTTTCTCTATTTCAGCTGTCTACTGTTGTGTATATACACTGTCTGTATCCATTAAAATGGCTGCTAAATCATTCATTGGATGTCTTGAGTGTATATGACTTTGGGCTGAAATGCCCTCTGCTTTTGGGGAATTCAACATGTGTGGCTTAAATAATGACATTTGGCAGTCATCCTTGGCAAGATAAGACATTTGACAGGGGTGTTTATACTGAACTTGCTCCAGAGCGATACATTAGTTTGTCAGGGAACAGATCATGATGATGCAGCTGAGTGATGTGCGTGCCCGTCTTCCAGCTGAGAGAAGGGATATCTGCCAAAAATTACTTCATAAGATCGATGACCAGATCACATGCTTGACTGGAAAGCAAGCCCACCACTGTGCAAATTTTAAACAAAGGCCTAAAAATCTAACCTGAAGTTTTCTAGATTTTTTTAAAAAAAATTATTGATTGCTCAGGTTTTTGTGGGTAAGCCTACAGCTCATACTCATTTTTAAAGGGTTTCAAGATATGCTGGTTTGTGCAGTTACTTGTCTCTTCACATTCTGAACCATTTGGTAGCATTTTAACACTGAAGGCACCCTACCATCTGCTGTGCCCTTAGCGTTTCATGCTCAGTCTTGCATGGAATGGCTAAAACCATGCATATTTCATTTTCTTCATCTTTCCTTTGCTGATAAATTTTTGTACTCCTTTCCCAGCTTCGTTGCTTGGTATAAACAGTTACATAATGAGAGCATTTGTGTATCCCTGCATAGTCTGCCAAAAATGTGAAAAAAATACGTGCAGTAGATGAGGCTTGGACTAACCTCTCTTAAATCTAGCCCAAGCATTATTCCCTCAGCGCATTGTACACACTATAAACTATATACTGTGTATAATAGTATGTGTGAGGTCTTGCACCTGCCATAAATCACACTAGTACAGAGTATGACCGGTTCTTGTGCCTTCCAAAAATGTCCATCCTATACAGCAGGGCTTGCAAATGTCCATCCTATACAGCAGGGCTTTTTGGACCAGAGTCCCCAGAAAGCCCAGCCAATCTGGCCACTAGGAATTGCAGTCCAAAAAGTTATTTTTCCAAGTTCTGGCTATCCCTGAATTTCTGCAGATCCTTTATATAAGATGAGCCAAGAGGAATGTAAAGGGGAAGATATCAGGTCTTGTGTGACAAATAAACAGATTTAATTTTTGCTGTGGGATTGCTAATTTTTGTGTGTGTGTTTGTATGTGTGTATTTTTGGCTTCATTTAGGTATGAGTATCGTGTAGAAATGGTCCACCAGTCCACTAATGATCCTGCAAAAAACATCATTCGAGAGTTTGCATCTGACTTTGAAGTAGGGGAGTGCTGGGGTTACAACCGGTTCTTTCGATTGGACTTGCTTGCTAATGAAGGCTACTTGAACAGACAGAATGACACAGTCATATTACGGTAAGCAAAAAGCCTGCTATGTGATGAGCAGGATCATCACAGTTAAGACTTCATGAGGTGCAGAAAGAACCTCTTTGTGCTCTGTCACAAAAGTTATAGGAGTGACTCTTTCTTCCAGCAATCACACAGTGTTGTGTTGGTGGAAAGACATTGTCTGCTGGAGGTGTTCAGCTTAACTTCTAGTGGGTCTGTCAGTAGGTTTAAACCAACCTTCCTTCTCCTGGTATCTTTCAGAGGCTGTCTGATTAAAATGAGATGGATGGTCCAATACATTAAGAGGACACCCATTACAGAAGTCTGATTTAGAGAATACTTCCTTATTTTCCTTTTTATCCATTAAATTTAAATAATGTCGATATTGCCCAAACCTCAGTGTAGGTATTGTTCTGGGGATGTTGAAACGTGAGAGTTCATAGCTTAATACAGCAGTGGCTAAGTGCATACCACAGTCCCTTTCCTGGCTGTTCATGAGAGGCACAAAGGTTCCTGAGTGCTTTTAAAATTCTTTAAAATTTTTTAAAAATTATCTTTACTAAAAGTGCCCTCTGTTCCCTTCTTCTGGGTGAAAAAAAGCCTCTGTTGGATCTTGGAGGGGGCAAGAACATAGCAAAATTGTGTGTGGGTCATGTTTAATTTTTAAAAAATCAGAACGAGGTAAAAAAATAAAAATAGAAGGTGCAAAGTGTGCAACATGGTCTTTGTGTGGCTCTCCGCTGCCCCCTCAACCCTGGCCAGTTACTCACTTCCAGCTTAATAGATAAAAGCTAGCACTCATTGCTATAAGGAAGAGACATCTTTCCTAGATTTTTGCCTCCTGTTAAGGTAATTCTTTTCAGAACCCAAACATGTAAAGTATGTCTTCTCAGTCTGAGTTGATTTAATTTACTAATTTAAATTTGCATACTAGTGTTTAGAAGTCATTGGAATAGAGATGGGCCTTCCTACTGTGGGACTCCATTTTGACAACAGTTAACAGAATCGTGATGCAGTGGCTTGGGAGGAGAGCTAACTGTGATAGTACTGTATTTGCTTGGGATTCCTTTGAGTACATTGGACCTTCTATATCTGTGAGGGTTCTGTTCCAGGACCCCTCATGAATTGGAAAAATTGCAAATGCTCGCGTCCTGTATTATCAAAAGGTGGCCACATGCACGCAGGTACCTCAGCACATCCGCATACATGTCACCACCATTTTACGTATAGAGTGCAACACTCCACAGTCACTTAAATTCACAGATCTGGAGGTCATTTACAGGGAGGGTCCACTCTGGTGTGAAGTCTTGACTTGGCCCCTCTCTAAAGGTTCCAGGTGCGGTCTCCTACCTTCTTCCAGAAATGTCGGGATCAAAATTGGTACATTTCTCAGCTGGAAGCTGCTCAAACAAGCTATGTCCAACAAATAAATAACCTTAAAGAGGTAAGCAGCTCCATGACACGTGGATGCTAAACGTGATTGATGTTGGGCACAGACATGGCTGATGAGTATGTGTGGAAGTCAAGTGACGGAATCATTAAACAATGAACTCATGGATGGGTTTTTTGTGTCTGTATTTGTGTCTCTCAATGCAGATAATTGAGGTGTAGTTGTATGGGCTTTTTCTAAAATTTTCTTTGGAGGCCTGTTTGAAAAGACTTCTCTGGTTAGTGCAACAGGAGGAATCCTCACTGAGTGGGTTACACCCATCACTGCCCAGAAGGAGGCAGGGTATCCTTTGCTGGGAGGCTCCCTTCCTTTCAGTTTTCCCTCCTGGCTTTGGCCAGAATCGAAGCATCTCTAGAGCTCTCTATCTCCACTTCATGATTCATACACTTACCTTTTTTTTTAACCCAGGTCAGGAATAGTGAATCTGTTGACCCCCTGTGTAGTTGGCCCATTTTGCCTGTGGCTAGTGGAAGTTGCTGAGAATTGGAATCCAGCCATGTTGGGCAGGGAGCCATGAGTTCCTCACACCTGATTTAGGTAGACAGGAAGCTGTCCTATAGGCATGGCTCCATGCAGTTCATTATTGTCTACACTAGCTTTCCCCAGCTTGGTGCTCTCTAGAACTCTTGCATTATAGTTCTCATCATCGCCAACCAGCGTGGGCATGTTGAGGAGAGCAGGTTGGGGAAGGGTTCTCTACAATGGAGAGCTGTCTTCCCAGTTGAGATGCCAAGGGTTGAATCTGGACCTTCTGAGTGCAGGATGTGTGTTCTGCAGTTGAGCTATGTCCCCTCTCTCCAAACTTTTAAAGTTTACATAGCCATTTCAGTGAAGCACATATATAAATATAGTGAGCATCACTATTCTCAGCATACTTCTTCTGATGGTAGGTGAACCTGTGTGAGTGCGTTAGAAGTGATTAATCCCATGCAGAGATGTGGCAGGCCTGTGTGTCTCGAGGAGAGACTGACAGGGGCAAGGGTGTCAAATCCAGGTTAGTGAATTATGAGGAAAGGTAACAGGCAATAGAGGTAAAGGGCAGTAACATCTTTAAGGCTTGCAAGCAAAACTTGAAGTTAAAAGTTGGGAGCATTAAATATTTTCTACAGCATTCTAGCAGTTTTCTTGGTATATGCTTGATCAGTACTCAGTTTGGGAGTAACATGTTTAGAATAATGAAAAATTGCTACTTTAGAACTGTGTTCTGTTTCACATGTGTGTCTACTTTATATCTTTTTTTTTAATCAAGAGACTTGCCATTGAGCTTTCCCGTACCCAGAAATCCCATGGCATGTCTCCTCCAGATACTCACCTCAGCCCACAGAGTGATGATGGTTTGGAAACAAGACCAAAAAAGTCAGGACCAAACTCAGAAGTACTTCTTGAGGCTGTGGCCAGCACGGCATCTCCCAGAGATGCGAAGGATGAAGAAGAGGAGAAAATACAATATGAAGATTTTAATGTAAGTATTTTCATCTCCTCCAGTAGTCCTAGTGAGTTTGCTGTAATAAGGAGTGCTTGTGCTAGTGAAGCACGGATGGAATGTAGAAGGTGGAAAGATACAGAAACAGTGTAATGTGAAAATACTCACCCGGGTTATTTAGCTACCTGATGCTCTTGTGTGAATTTCAAAAAAGATTACACAATTAATAATACTAAGGGACTCCAGGTAAAAGAAACTTTGATCTGTGCTTAAAAAAAATTGTAACTATGTCCAGCCATTCAGTCCAGCCAAAAATTCAGCCATTTTTGCAATGAAATATTGTCTTTATCCTGTCATAGGAAGGTGGAGAAAGGAACTGCATGGCATTAAATTGCTCCTGCCACCTCAGGCTATTCTGCTACTGTTCTGGCTATGGAATATTTAAGACATACTTTCAGCCCTAATCTATAATGGTTAAAAACATTGCTAATTTAAAGCAGAGACTCTTGTGAAACTGAATTTCACTTGAAAACCTATGTTCTTCAGTAGAGGAGGTATCCTTGACCACTCTATACCTCCCACTTGCTCTAGTAGGCAGAGCTATTCTGTCATACCAACTCCATCAATTGGAAATAAAGTCCCTCACAGTTCTGGTCTTGCCTCCCTCCAAGACATATTGCCCCAATGGAGCACTTTTGCTTAAAGCACATTAGCTTTTCCTTCCTTTTCTCTCATTTTAGCTAGTTAGAGATGGAAGGAATTCAGCTAAAATGTTGCATTGGCAGGGAGGAAGAAGAATTGACAAAGTCTATCCTGTCCATCTCAGACACAGTTGGACCTGGCAGTTGTGAAGCTGACAGTTTATTCTTCCCATCTAGGTGATGGCAGGCGATTCCTATGAAATTCTGGGTTATTCCAAACATACCACCTGTTCAATTCCAGATCAATTTTTGGTCAGAAGTAGGGCCGTGCAAGTACCCACTGTGATTACAGACTGAGGATTGTTTTGGAGTGTGCAAGGAAGAATCAGCAATGCTTCCCTCCCTCACCAAATGCCGGTTTTAAAGACTTTTCTTGGCCTTTCTATCCTGGGATTTGTGAACTTGGGAGAGAAATTATGGAGGGTTGTGTTTCTGCTTTATAGTGTTCGTCTTAACCAGTTGACAATTAAGTATCTCTGCACACATCCTGTGTCCAAATGAATATTTTATTTGAAATCATATTGGATGGTTTTGCTATAGCATGAGCTTTCAGACGGGGATCTCGATGTTGATCTTATTGGGGAGGAAGAGGCCAACCATCTTGATGGCAGCAGTTCTTCGGCAAGTTCAACAGCAACGAGCAACACAGAAGAAAACGATATAGATGAGGAGACCATGTGAGTGGCTAAAGAAACCACCTCTGTTGTGGTGTGTTCTTGGTTTCTGACAAAATGGAAGCTAGTGCGCTCTGCTTCTGCCTCCCTACCGTGTAATAGATATATTCCAGTTTCCACATAAAAAACAAAATGCTAAAATCAAATTCCAGCTGCCCAAAGTACACACTGTTGCCCACAAGTGGAGAGAAATAGCTACTTATTTTTGTCTTTCAAGGAGGCACTCTTAGTTCTCACTGTGAGATACCTTTTTAGAATAGCATGTATGTTGTTTACAGAGCACAAAATAAGCTAATGGTTTTTTCAAAAGTGATTTCTTCTCATACATGCTTAAAATGCAAGCTCCTAAGGCTGCAGGCCTATGCGAATTTACTTGGGAGTAAATGCCGGTGAACTTATTGGGGCTAAGTTCACTTCTGAATAAAGGATTTAGGTTAGAGGATTATAGGTTTGGGCTACAAACTTTGCCTTTGTCCTGTTAGCTACTGCTGCTCTATCATGGAGAGAGGCAGCATAGTGTAGTGGTTTGAGTGTTGGTCTAGGACTCTGGAAACTGGGATTCAAATCCCTGCTCAGGCCATGGAATCCCATTGGATGACCTTGGGCAATTCATATTCTCTCAGCCTTAAAGCACATCAATGGTAAACCCTCCTGAACAAATCTTGCCTGTCTGTCACCCATGATAAATTTGCCTTTGAGTTGTCATCAGTTGTAATGACTTGGGAGCACACAACAATGACAGTCTATATTGTGATATTTTTAAAATTCTGAATGTGGCAATAATAATTCTCTTAAGTTGGATATGGTGTATGGAGGAATATGTGTTTGCTAGTATATGCACTTAGTTGATTACATATGTGTGCACATACACACTGTTGTAAGAGCTTGTTTATGCACAACTTCCACGACTGTATGAATTGGTCACACCTTGTACCTTGCTGCTTTTGCTGTAAGTGGCCTGTTAAGGAAAAACAACTCACACTAGACTAATCCTGTCTCTTTTTTTGATAGAATTACAGGCTTGATACATAAATAGAACAGCATAGAGATGATTTGTCTTGCTTTTATCATAAGGCTTTAAGCAAGGTGTCCTATGATATCCTTGTAGACAACTTGGTAAAATGTGGTCTAGACCAGTGCTATTCAGAGGTGTGGTCCACAATGCACCAGCTGCTGATCCACTGCATGTTTCCTGGAATATTATGATAATATGGCATAGATATGGTGTGAGACCCTGGCACATTGGCGGGAAAAATTATGGTCTGCCTCATCAGAGACCTTGAGAAGCACTGGGCTACACCAGTGTATCTCAAGCAATCTGATGTGTGGGACTGGCAACAGATATCACTGATCTGTGAACCACCATTTTGAGTAACACTGGGCTAGATGATGCTCCTGTTAGATGGATTTGAAGCTGACTGATGGACAACCCCAAAGTGGATGCAACACTAGACTTACTTGCCGTCCTGGAAAGAAGTTATATGCACATGCACATTTCTGTCAGCGGCTTGGTGGTGTTTAATATCTTCATGAATTACTTGGGTGAAGGAATAGAGAGTGTGCTTGTCAAATTTACAGATGGTGTCAAATCAAGAAGGGTAGAAATTTTTGAAAAATCTTGGGAAGTAGGTAAGGTCCCTTGAGGCATGGGGGCCATTTGAGGGGAAATATCTTTTGCAAAATTTTTTGGAAAGGGTGTTTTGTTTTGTTTTGTGAGGTCTAGGTCTTCAAACTTCCTGGCAGGGAGGGTTATGTAGTCCATAAGCCACACTTTTCTTACCACAGTTGTAAAAGTTTGGAGACCAAGCCTTATGAGGAACGGCTGAGGAAGCTGGGAATGTTTAATCTGGGTAAGAGAAGATTATGAGGTGATCTCATTGAATATCTGAAAGACTGTCATGTGGATACTGGAGCAAGCTTTTTCCTGTTACTCCTGAGAATAAGATCTGAACGAGTGGATTCAAATTATAAGAAAGGAAATGGTAACTAAACATTAGGAAAAACTTCCTGGCAGTAAGAGGTGTTTGAGAGTGAAACAGAGTCCGTAGGAAGATGGCAGATCCTCCTTTGTTGGAGGTTAAACAGCGGTTGGATGGATGCCTTTCAGAGAAGCAGTAGTTGTGGGTTCCTGCATTGGCAAAGGATTGACGGCTCTTTGGGTCCCTTTTGCCTCTGCAGAAATCTGCTACTGCAGTATCCCTGAAATGTGTCTGTCTGTGACTTCCATCCCCTGCTTTAAGCTGAAGCTTTTAAAATGTGATTTTGTTCCCCTCCCTACTGAAGTGATATGGTCTGTGGTACAGCCTCAGGACCCCACTGCGTCATTTGGTTTCCTTTATTGATGGGGATGTATGTCCTATAACAATAAAGTAATTGGCCTGGGCTTTTTTAGAATCTGTGAAACTATAGAGAGAACTGTTGGTATAGCAGCTTAACATGAACTCTGTGACTGTTCTTTCAATTTGCTCTGAAGGTCGGGAGAGAATGATGTGGAATACAACCACAACATGGAGCTGGAGGAGGGGGATCTTGTTGAAGAAGCTGCTTCTGCGACAGCAGGTGCCTCAGGTATAGAAGAAGACTGATTTTTACAGACAAAACTACATCCCTGCATAGACGCTACTTACGCTTTTTCTCTCTGCTCTCACTGCCACGTCAGAGGCAACACAGAGCTATGTATTCTGTAGGATTTTCTATTTTGGGAACTGCTGCATCATGTACCATGTGTGGAGATTATTGTAATGTAGGGCAGTCTTCCCATTGGCTGAGAGTCACTGGAGGTTTGCAGCTGGATTTTCTGAAGACAGAAATCCCATCAATGGAATACTTGTACTTCCCTGAGTGCCTTTCCCATTTTTAAATGTTTCTTCACTTATACTTCCTCCTTTGCACCTTTTACTGGTACTTTCTTATCCTTAGACATTTTGACACCTTCTTTTAAATGGTATAATAATGTTCTTCATGTATAAACCTCTGTACTCCCATGGGGAACGGAATGGAATATGTGAGCTTCTTAAGCATCAAGTGGAGATGAGTTTAAATGGATGTTTCCCTGCATTTTAAATTTGACTGTAATTCAGACATCGATTCTTAGTGACTAAGAATCTCTTTTTCCTCTTTTAAATTATAGAAGCCTTGTTTTTAAATAAGTACTTGAAATGCCAGTACAGGCAAATTCTCTTGAAAACGTTGCAGGAAAAATCTGTCAATTACCGTCTGACGAGGAGCGGAGGGAAAGCGTTGATGCTGTTGTATTGCAGTTCTCGTTATAACTGTCTAAATCCTATTGTGGCTCAGATAGCAATCACTGGCATGCGACAGACAAATTATACCTCTGATGGGATTCCTTCTGAGCCAGGAAATTAATTCATATTTAGCTGATTAATACCATCCCTTCTCCAATAGCAAAGATAGATGTCTGTATAATGTCTACAGAAACAAGTGATTGATTGTGTTCCCTAGCTTTTTCTTTTTAACATGTTTGCTGTCTGTAGAATTCCCACTCAGTGATGTATGCTTATATCCCACTCAGTTTAGAAGAATCTCCTGTTCCGTTAATTGTGTATTCTTAGTCAGTGGCTTCGGTGCAACCCCTTAGTGAGCTTCCTTAATAGCTTTGATATTATATTAACCCACAGGAAGTAATGAGATACATTTTGCCCACTGAACAGCAACATGACTGATTTCTAGACAGCTTTGTCAAAAGCAGGAGTACCAGCCACCAGAGCATCTATTTTTGAGAAGGGAGAAGCTCTTGGGAAGGCAAAGGGTACCACCATTTAGGTAGGATGGTCAAACTGTTTTACAGGCACATGGTCAGAATGCTAATTTTTGTACTAGCTCATGTGCCCCCATGTAGGTAGGTATTGCACTATATCCCACGCCTGCAAGAGGAGTGATATTTTCAATGCTTCAGTCATCCTGAGCAGTGCCTTGCACTGCTTTCTGTGTGTTTTTTGTGAGGGATAGGAAGAAGTTGTTGGGAGTGGAGAAAGAGATACTCTTTCTCCCTTTATCTTTTGCAACAACTTCCATCACACTGCATAGCACTTAAAGACAAAGGCTAATATCTGAAGATTATTGGTGCGGGAAAGGTTAAGATCTTACTTGTACAGTGTGCCTAATCCATGGACATTCAAAAGATTCAAAAGACTTACTATTTCATGTCAATGGCTAATTACTCATTCCCATTTTTTTTAAGGTGGGAACCATGGCTATCCCACTGCAAGCTGCCGCATGTCGAGGCGAGGCGCGGGTATGCTTGGCTCTTCCACCAGTAGTAGCTTGCTTGATATCGACCCTTTGATTTTAATTCACTTGTTGGACCTGAAAGACAGAAATGGGATGGAAAACCTGTGGGGCTTGCAGCCACGGCCTCCTGCTTCACTTCTACAAAACAGAGGTGAGTTAGGTGGGTAGGGAGTTTTATTACTTTTTATCTTGATTGGGCAGATGTTGTAATCTGTTCATTTTGGTTACTTCTCCTTGTTTGGGATTATTCCTAAATCTGCAACTCCAGGTTTATAGAAGTAACTTTCCGTCAGAGCCAGTGGACATTAAGCCCATGTAATGTATTTTGGGTGAGGATTCAGATGCCACCATGTAGTGTAATCACTGGTGAAATGAGCTCACAAGGGGGTTTCCAAAAGATTTTCTCCTCAATCCATTTTGCTGTGGTATTGTATGGTTTTTAAGGGATGTTCTTGAACCCTCTCCTGTTGGTGCTGGGGTTAAACCTTGTCTTCTAATGTACTGTAATGCTGTTGTAGTACTTGGGATAAAGGCTGTCTGTCTGGGAAAGATTATAATGCGAAGATCTGTGGATAACAAAGAGCGTGTAGTAGGTTGGTTGTATGGGCATTTAGCTTAATCCAGAAAGTAAATACCTTTGTTTACTAAGCTGGTGACCTGACATTTGGTTTAAGATACTGTGGGAGAAATGAAACGGTTTAAATTCCTGGATAAGATGGTTGTTAATCAATTGTTGGAGAAGGGACCCTGCAGTTTCTGAAAGAAAATAAAAAGGGATGAGAAATTGCTGGTAGACAGGACAGATGCTGGTTTCAAAATGGTGTCTCATCTTATTCCATGTCAGTTATCTGCTTGAACCTTTCATTAGCCTGTTCTGAGGACAGTCGAACTAGGTTTGGCCTCTCCCCTTTTGAAAGCATCCCGGGTGAATGTGAGAGAGAATTTGGGAAGCATCTTGCTGTGAGCCAGTGCAAACGCTGATGGGGGAAGAAATGCAAGAATGTGGCTTTTGCTTTGAGGTGATGGCTGTCCATCTGAGCACTCACAGCGGGTAGAACAGGAGAGTGGAGGAAGAGCTTAGTGGCAGAGTTACTGTTCAGTCAGTGTAATTGGAATTGTTGTTCCCTTCTGATATTCTCAGAAGCACTGATATTTCTTGCCAGCTCACTGATTCTCTGCTCTGTTTTTATAAATTGGTGAGCAGGGCCATGTATACCAGTCTTAGATCTCTTTACTTAATAAAATGCCAACCAGTCTCTTATCTTGCTATTATGGAGAGATTTATGAGGAGGCGTGGAAAAGTAACCCATGGTAAGCGTTCATGTTAAGTTGTTTTTGAGTTATTAATCCTGACTTTATAATATACACTACCCTGTACAGTCAGGTCTTCTGAGTGGTCTTTACTTCGGACAGCCAAAACTAGGCTGGCAATTGTTAACCGGAAGACTTTTTTATTCAGCTGCCCTGAAATGTGGAATGACCTGCTTGAAGAGATCCAGCAGTTGGATACACTGTCTTTGCTCAAAGCAGTATTAAAGACCAATCTCTTCTGCCAGGCCTATCCAGACTTTTTTTAATTACAACTTTTTAAATTATGGATTACTTGTTTTTAATATGTATGTTTTTAACTGTTCTGCTTTTAACTAATTGTGTACTTTTAATAGATGTAGGTGTTTTTAACTGTCTTATGTGTCTATTTATTGCTGTATTTTAATCTGTTGTTCAATGCCTTGAACCATAGGGAGAGGCAGGTAAGAAATAAATAAATATCATCATCATCCCAAGGCAGACTTTGAAATCTTGCTCAGAATCCTTCCTCTTTTCCTCTCAGTTCTGAAATGCTACCATAATAAATTATGGAGGTCTTTTATATATCAGCATTTTTTCTATCAGCCTTCTCAAGCCTGCTGCCCTCCAGATATTTTGGACTACAGTTCTTCCCACACTTGCTGTTGGCTATGTTTGCTGGCATTAGTGGGACCTGGCCACCCTCCATGCCTTTCAGACTACATGTTGGGAATGTGCCCATATATAGGTGTGATTTTCAGAAGCACCTAGCTTACCAAACCATTGAAGAGAGTGGACAGCTTTGTCTTTTAAAAAACTCCTGTATTATATTATAATATTTATAATATTTATTTTTCGTAACACAGTGCTGTGCACAGATTCTGGATGTAGCTCAGGCATGTTATTTTCTGGCAAACTCTTGGTTATACATTATAATTCTGTTTTCCTTTCATGGTATGTCAAGTTATACAGTCTAAATGCTTTCCCTGGTCGAATACCTATAGTCCTTCACCATTTTTGGCAGCCCTGGGGGACGTGGAACCAGCAGCAGTTCTAGCTTTGATTTCTTAAAGAAGCAGGCAGCCATGATCTTCAGACAAATGAGTCATTCCTTGCTCTCTGTGATGTGTGTTTAAAAAAATAGATGTATCCTAGCCTTGCTTTGGCATGTTCCACAGGAGAAATGGCTTAATTGTTCACATGTTTCTGTTGCTATAGACGGATGAGGATCAGGTGCCCCACTTATGAGTGGGGAATTGGTAAACAAAATCAAACCACACAAATAGACTTGGCAGGGTTATCGTTTTTTGTTTGGGACAAATTGGCCTGGAGCCACTAATTGCTTGTTTTAGGTCACCTTTGAAACAGCCATTTTGTTGACTTAACAGAGCAGAAGAGAAAATGATTGTCCATATGGTATGTGAGCATACTCCTCTTCTCTGCATAACGACAGTGTTTGTACTGTCAGCTCTAAAGATAGGAAGATAGAGGCTGGAACAGAGCTTGGTTGAGTCAGTCTCACAAAATAATACTGGCCTTGTGTTGTCAGTAGGAAGAGAGGTGATGAAGCTACTTGCTAAGATATCCAGATTCTCAAGGAACAGAACATGGACAGGAAACTCTCAGTGGGGAGCTGTAAAGTCTAGCTTAAAGTATTGTGATGAGAAGCAAACCTTGCTGCACTTGTCACTGCTTTGTTTAATGACACTCCTGATTCTCTGGGTGACCAAAAGAGATGGTCTGATCAATTTCTGTCATATTGAAACGCAACAAGGAGAACTGTATGAAGTTCTAGAATTTGGGTTGGCATTCTGATGGCTGTTCAGATGTGGATCCTAAGCTGAATCAGGCTTTCAGAGTGCAGGTTCTTTTTTGCCCTTGCTTATGTCAGCAAATGGGTGAAAGGTAGCCAAAGCAGAACCAGCTCCCAGGAGAAACCATTGCAGAAAGGCAGGAGAGTCAAATCAGAAGATAGCTTTGATGGGGAGAATGTTAAATGCTTGTTCTTGCCCTGAAATTTTTTCCTGATGAAAATTTGGCCTAGTAACTTCAAAGTATCTCCCCTATGAAGTACTGTACCGATGACTTTTTAGAAAGCACTTTAATCACTGGGAGCTAAGCGTGTTCTGCTGCATACATCCCACCCATTGTGGAGTGTGTTTCTGCAGACTTTGGATTGTTCTGACAAAGGCCAGGATGGTAGAGGGAGTGGGAAGGAAGACACAACCTAAAGAAGGATTGTAAAATTTGGGACAGGATTGTAAGGTCCCATCCATACATCCTCCTGCTGTGTCCAGAGCTTAGCAAACCTGGTACTGCAGCTTTTGAAGACTTGTATGATTTCAGCTGTGCAGACTGCATGGTTTATGGTGGTTCTGTAGTTGTAACTGTGTATAGCATTGACTGTAGAGAGCCAGCATGGTTTAGTGGTTTTGAGCATTGGACTATGACTCTGGAGACCAGGGTCTGAATCCCTACTAAGCCATGGAAACTCACTGTTTGGCCTTGGGTAAGTCACACTCTCTCAACTTCAAAGGAAGGGAAAGGCAGACCCCTCCCCCAGAACAAATCTTGCCAAGAAAACCCCATCATAGGTTCTCCTAGTGTTGCCATAAGTTGGAAATGACTTGAAGGCATGCAACAACAACAACAGTAATATAGTGTTGACTGTAAAGATGTGTGTAGGACTAGTACAGGATTACATCTTCATGCCTGTAGATTGCAGAGGGTGGTGCACATCCTGTTTCTCTTTTAAAAACAGACGTTTATGATTGCCAAGAGCAAATAACAGGAGTGCTGAAAAGCTCTTTCCTGAGATCCAGGTAGATGCAGTCTGCATATTCTCCAAAGGCATGCTGAAGGAGTTTTGTTTGTTCTGTTTTCTTTCTATCAAGCATCCTATTCTCTAAAAGAAAGGGACCAGCGGAGGCATCAGGCTATGTGGCGCGTTCCACCAGACCTGAAGATGCTGAAGAGGTTGAAAAGCCAGATGGCTGAAGTCCGCAGCAAAATGTCAGATGTGAAGAACCAGCTGTCAGAGGTTCGAAGCACCAGTGCCACTTCATCTGAGGGGCAGTCCACATACTCATTCTCCGGTGACCAAGGAGCCTTGGCTGCCTGTGGAACAGATAGCTACAGCAAACTACAAGAACTTGGGAGAGAGCTGCTGACAAAATCATCTCTCTCTAGCTGCTACATACGTAACTGTAAGTGAGGATGAGCTTAGCTTTCAATTTCCATAGAATGTGAACTATCTAGCTGCCTTAGAATACATATGGGCAGCCTTTTAATAACCTAGACAGGAAACTACCTGTTCTAAAGATTAAAAAAAAGTCTTAAAAAGTAAGTTTTTCCCTTTTCTAGCAAAAGTGCTGCCTAGTCTTATGTTTTTGTAAATATAGTTAAGCCTCTGAATCAGATCTCAGAAATGTTTCTGGCTACAGGCCATGCTTTCTGGGGTATTCTGGCCATTGCAGTCCATAAAGTAATTTTACTGAGCTTTGCCGAGGCCAGTATATTATATCCGTACCGTTTTCTAATTCATATGACTGTAAGCAGGGTGTCAAGTTTAATTTACTGTTGCCAAAGCACTAACTGTCTGTGACAGTTCTCTCAGTTGCACACATGCAGATGTTCATGCAGTGCAATCCAGAAAAGACTTGTGGGTGCAGTTTCTGGTACAGCAGTCACATGTTCCTCGCAGAGTAGCCTTGCACAGTTTATAATCCACTTCTGCCCCATGCCATATGCCTACCACCTGGCTTGTGGCTCTTGGGGGGCTTTACATACTTGCACTGTTCTGTGTAGGCTGAGATGTCAAGAAGCTTACCAGTCTGCTGGTGTACACCTGGCACCTGAGAGGGTGCTTCCCATAAAAAAAGGAATATATATGTCCCAAGGAGTTATGTGTAATGCGTCATTTTTAAAGGTCAACCTGGAAAATGTGGTGGTGATAGAACAGCAGCCTGCCTTTCATATCAAAAACGTGCATTTCTCTCCTTTTTTAAAGTGCTGATATATTTTTTTAAAAAAAATCTTGCAGCCACAAACAAGAAAAGCCATTCATCTAAAACTGGTCGAACTGGGACAGCAGGCAGCCTGTCCCTGCGAAGAGCAATGGATTGTGGAGATGGAAACCTTCACTTGAAGGGAGACTGTCAGATTTCCTCTGAAGGTATAACCAGGGGTAGTGTGTAAATGTTTACAAGTGTGCGTTTGGACTTTCCATTATTCTGTTGATTGATCTAATAGAGTAGAACCCCAGTTGTTCTCCACCTTACCTGCTGCATCCAGGATTGACACAGTTCTAACTTATCCAAAGTGTTAGTTGTTTGCTACGATATATATACCAGTTTGGAACGTCACTTAGCAGTGTGCCTTAATTTTGCATAGGTTCCCTGGGAAGCTCAAAGCCCAACAGTAGACGTGGCTCTCCCAGGTCCTTGACTAATGGCAATACCTCAGAGACACTGTCTAAGCCAGAAGACAGACAGTGTGATGTTTCTGAGTCCGATGTCGGGACTTCAAGTTTAAATGTGGAAAAAGCCCGGAAAGTAGTAGCTGGAGGGTAAGTTTCATGTTGCTTTGCTAGCAGTATGGCTTGATGGTGAAGAGCAGACTTTTAGCCTGCATTCACATGTCATGAAAATATATGGTATAGACTATTTGGACTCTGTCTTCTTGTTGTATGTGAACCTGCCTCTACCGTAAAACACAGTCTGAATTCACTGCTTATTGTTGGCTTTTGAACTCTGACTTATTTAATCTGTGGCCTGTTTTGACACCCCAAACCTGCAACTATGGCTTATTTCCCCAGCTGCCCACCTGGAAACAAGAATGGACAAAAGAGGCAGGACAGAAATAAACCAGAACTAGGGAAGATAAGGCATGTCTGGTAATATGCTGTGGAATTTGTATTTCAAGCAAAAAAACCTATGTTTAAAACACAAACCATGGCTTATTGTGACATTCAAATGATGCCTTAACTTCATCTTATTGGTTTTGTAGCATACCCCTGATATTTATCCCAATTTCCTCTTCCACTTCTTTCTTATGTTTGAGTCTTGGTAATCCTCACAGTTTTACTGTGTCAGAAACTGGCACTTTTTGGTACTCTTTGTTGTTAATTTTGTTAGTACATCAAGGAAACCACCAAATGTTAAGGTAACTTAACATTGATTCTAATGACTATAATGTAAATCTGGCATTCAGAACGATTCTGGCATGAGAGAATTGTGCATTCTGCAAATCTTTGCAGTTCCCCAAATTTTGTGGGTTTAATCTGCTTTCTAAAAATAAATAAATAAATAAATATGTATGTATGTATTATATAAAATATAAATATATATATAAACATTTTAAAAAGTAAAAAAAAATCACTTTGTATCTGTTGTCATTCAGTATTTGCGGCCTTCAGCATGGTGCAGTGAGCTGTGGAGGTGTGCTTAAAAATGACGCAGTTTAAGGAGCCATGTTGAGTATCTTTCAAAAACGAGTTGTGTAGCAATAGAAATTCAGTGAAAGAAACTCCACCTTCTGGACTTGATTCTCTTCATGCCCTTCAAATTGGCCACAGCAACCATGGCTCTTTTCAAATTAAGCTTCCTGGCGGTCCTTTAGCGTTGAATGGCAGGCCGAGCAACAGTCCATGGGTGCGCTGTATCCAATTCCCTTGTGTTTCTTTTTTAGGTCCAATTCAAATAGGTGCCGTGGGGAAGCAACAGAATCAGGGGATTTGGAAAACAACACCGAAACTGGAGAACTGCCAGCGATCCTCTCCGATGGAGCCTCTGCAGACTCAGAAAATGGTAAACCAAAGGCTGTTCTAGTTTCTGGAGAAAACAGGCCTTAGAACCAAATATAAGCCTTTGCATGTGCTAAGGATCCACTGCCCTTCTGTGTTTTAGCCAGGTTCAAGCATTACAAAGCCAAGAGGAGACTGTAGACAGTTGTACACAGAGAAACTTTAAAGAACTTTCATCTCTGTCATGCCACACAAACTTGGAGAGTCTTGCCAGTTGCTCTGTGTGAAAGCACTCTTGTGCTTGGTAGCTTGCTGGGATGGGAATTATTACAGGAAGTCCCCACCTTTTGACACCCTGTTATCTGGCAATTTGCTCTTTTGACACTTCCAAATTAAGGACAAGTTCTGTTAATTCAATGAGGGTTATGCTGTTTCATCAGTTCTTCTTGCCTGTAGAGGCTCACTTGGAACCACTCCCATGCACATGTGCTTGCGAAGCGAGCTGAGGGAGGAAAAGGCGCGAAGCCAGCTGAGGGGCTTTGGAAACAGCATGCCGGCAGTCGGTAACAAGTGAGCCTCTACTGGCCTTTCATGCTTCCTACAGTACAGTACACGGTTTCTGCTTTTCAAGGAATTCCATTTTCTGATTCCAATTCTCTAACCTGTTGGATAAACCTGTACGCTTTACTCTCTCTCTCTCTCACGCTCTCTGTGTCTCTCTGTCTCTCTCTCTATATATCTACTCATATATAAAAGTCAAAGTTTGTTTGTGTGTGTCAGGCAGGTGAAGACCTCATCTGATTGGCTGTGTGAGGCAAAGGCTTCATAGGATAGGCTGGCTGTGAAGATTCTGTGGAATCCTGGGGTTTGCAGTTTAGGGAGGGGCCCATAGAATTCTTGGTTAGAGAATAAGCCAGTTGCTATGGGGATGAGGCCTAGCAGTAAGGAGGAGACCACTGTATTCCCCCAGGAACCCAACCTCTGTATGTTAATAACTCTGAATACAGATTGGATTGGGGAATATGGGGAAAAGTTACAGGTACTGGACGAGACAGTTTGGGGAATTAGAGACACTTCTAACAAGTATTACCTATGAGAAAATAAAATCCTGAGTAATGCTGGGTATATACGCATGTGTGCGTGTGTGTATATTCTTTCTTGCACCAGAGATGGGAGGAATGTGGAAATCTGTCTTAAATTTCAAATAGGTAAGCAAGTGTGTAAAGAGCTTCTGGTAGAAGCTCCTTAAACTATCAAGGAGACCTATTATCCTCAGGGATTCATAGACTTCTTTCAAATCTACCTGAATACCTCCTTTTCTTTATCTGAGGCATTTCTTTCATTTTCCATATGTCATTCTTCTCTTTCATTTCTGAGATCTCCCTTTTGGACTTGCCTCTGCCTTCCCTCTCATTACCAAGACCATGGTAGTGTGGTGATTGGTTATATATGTCTCCATCATAGTGATTATATTTATCCATATTTTGAAAACTTGTTGATTTGTTCTTCTTGTCTGTTTGGTGCTGGGAACTATCTGCAGCTCATCTTGATGTCTGGCCAGCCATGTTTTTGGGTCAGTTTTGAAAAGAAGCATCTCAAGCCCTTCCAGAAAAGTATTCACTTGCAGGTTGTCACTGATGCCTGTGCAGATCTCATCTTTCTGGCCACAGACTGTGTAGAAAAGTTAATCCAGCAAGCCAGGATACACAGGAAATGGAGGATGTCAGATCCTATTTTTTTTTGTAAGGTGTTGTTTTAGGACAAATGTGTTTTTCTACCCATTCTGCAGTAGCAGCAGTGCTAGTCAGATCAATCCCCAGCATACCAGAGGTCTACTGCTAAGCAAATTTCTTAGCTATATAGTTGATGAGTTGCTTCAGAAGAATTACATCAGCTCTCACCCAGGTTCTTTCCTTTCTGAAGCAAGAACGTATAGCCTGCTTCTCACAAAGGAGGTTGTACTAATGAGTAAAAGGGTTGTTCGTTCCTTGATTAGTAAGCTTTGGCTTTTCTGTGTTCCTCCTAGCAGCGCCTACGCTGGTGGGCTTCTTACTGGACGTTTAGAATATGGCTTAAAGCTGGCTTAGGCATGGTGAAGAGCGCTTGCTTTTCTCCATGGAAATACATCGCTACTCTGTGGCGTTCCAGGTCTCTTTTCTGGGTCACAGAATCAAAGTTCTTCATTTGGGCATTTTTCTCCTTTTCTTCCCTTCCTCACCCTTTTGTTCCAAAACTCTGCCTTCTGCCTCTGCTCTCATTTAAATTTCAATATGTGACGAATTGCCACTTGCAGGCCACTGCAAAAGTGCCAGCATCCATCGTTATCTGCAGCGGGCAGTCGTGTGTAGGTGTCTGAGATCAAGCTGAAAAATCCCCTTTTCCCATCGCTAAGTTTCAAGCAAGTACTGTTGGCTTCTACAGCCTGGCTGTCGTAGGAGGCAGAAGGTTGAAGGGAGGAATCAAGTCACATTATGGGAAACCCCAGGACACACACATTGCTGCTTGTTTCCTTTTGGATAGGGGGATCAGAAGCAGCAGAACCATTTTGATTTGGATTTTCGTAGCCATGGAGACAGAGTGTGTTGGTGGTTCTCCTGGTATACGAGGACAAAGGATTTGGGAGTGGGCGTTGAGCATGATGCCCTGAGATGGGGGAATTCCACTCAAATATTTAAATTCTTTGTACATGAAAACAGTAAACTTCATCCTTCGTGGAGGTGTTTGGAGGAAGCCATCCAAATTATTGAATCCAAACAACATTTCAGGTTCTGTGTGACTACAGATACTGTCCTCAATTTGCTTGGTTCTGCTTGGAGAAGCTAGTCAGCACAAATCTCCTTAAAAGCCTGCCGCCCTCCCTTTGGCTGTGGGATAGATAGCCATGATTTGACTTTGGAGCTTTTGTAAAAACCACTGTTTTACTGATGTGTAGTGCTAATGGTGAGAGGATATGCCAGCTGGCGGTCTCCCAGTTGTGGAAAGCAGCTTAAATAGCGGAAGCAAAGACTATCATTAGGTAGATTTACCGAAGTAAGAGTAAAAAAACAGATTAAGTTGATCTTTAGTGAAAACAACATGTGGCTAACAACATGGTCCCTAACACAGGAACTTGGAAATAAGTTCTGTTCATGTCTAGGGATTTTGGTACACTGAGCATCGGGCTCTAAATAGTACACTGGGATTTAAATGTTAGGAAAATTATGTGTGGGTGAGTGACCGTCCCATTATGTGTGGGTGAGTGACCATCCTATGAGCCACGTCCTGGTCAATTTCCATCTAAAAACAAACCTTCTAGCCTTCATAGGCTTTAATATTAGTAGCAAACAGTCAAAATGGGAAAAAAGGAAGGCAGCAAAATGGAACACTTGACTTCCCTGGAGGGTTCCTTTTGTTCAGCCATGTCTTCTATCTGCTAGTGTAGGTGGAAATTAAAGCAGAGGTGGCAAATTGGTGACCATCTAGATCTTGCAGAGCGGTAATCCCTATCAGACCTAACCCACTGGGCAGATGGTGGGGGATGGTGGGAGTTGTAATCCAGCAACATCGGGTGGCCTGCACATTCCCAACTCCAGACTTAACATCTATCAGCAAAACTATCTCCTCAGATTTGAGTGTACTGTAGCTGTAGAATTTAGCCTGAACTCAGAACTCATGTATGTAAACTTCTGGATCCAACCTATAGAAGGAAAAAGCAAACTCCCATGGAGAGGAAAAGGATGAGGGTCCAGACCTGAGTGTTCCTGTCGTTTTAACTAGAGGAAGCACCTGAAGGGAAGAAACTCCATATCATTCTCCTAGGAGGAAAGGATGGGATTGGATGTCCTAGGATGGGATTGGATGTCCTGCTCTGTTAGAATAGGAGTAGCTTTCACCAGTAGCTGCTTGAGTTGTGTGAGGAAGTTTCAGAGGCTTTGGAGCGGCAACAGCTTCATTTTGGAGAAGGGTAGAAAGATTATGAGGGCCTGTTCTGTTTTGATTGGGGAGGGACATCCCTCAAATATCTTTTAACCCTGCTGGGTTGTTCTTACGCAGTTCTGCCTGACCACTTTGGAATGTGATTGAAAGAGTCCAGTAGTCCTCGAATGCGTGAGCTTTGGATTCACAAAAAACACATACCTTTTAATAAAATGTATC
The DNA here is from genome assembly GCA_948474755.1 of Ctenosaura bakeri. Lineage (NCBI taxonomy): Eukaryota > Metazoa > Chordata > Lepidosauria > Squamata > Iguanidae > Ctenosaura > Ctenosaura bakeri. The sequence goes on along the minus strand of CAOLHI010002660.1, from coordinate 41,372 downwards.
CTGGTAAAGAAAGCCAATGAGCTAGAGTCCCCCAACTCTTTGGTATAGTTGGTTTGTGCTAGTGAATCACTTGCCTGTGTCTCTGACATATTTTAAGAATGGATCAGTCAAGGCTCTGTGTAGCTGGACTGGTGCCTTGGGCTCAGGCGCCTGGAAGAGGGTCCCCTTTGTTTCACGATCGGCAACTAATGCATTTTCTCTTAAAGATTTATTTTTCAACCCTGGGCGTTACTTCCAAGGTCCACTGGGGAACTTGACTGGTTTTGTAGACTTGCAGTTCCGTTCCAGAAGAAGGGAATGAGTCTCTTGGCACCTTTCAAAAAGGTAGTGCTTGGCTTCCAAATAATCCTTCCTTCTCCTCCTTGCTGGATGCAGCTGGGCTTTGCCAGAAACACATCCTTCACCTCCTGCCAGGCATGAGCAGCGACAGCGACATTGAATGTGACACAGAAAATGAAGAGCCGGAGGATGCAGAAACAGCCACTGCCACTCCAGACATCTTCAGCCAGGGTTTCCAGACCCAGCCTTCAAGTGAGGGTAAGAGAGCCAATTTTTGGCAGGGGCAAGAGTTTGAGCATAGACTTTGGAAATCCTTCCTTTCTTTAGCCAGCTTTGTGTCCTCTTGGCTTCACAGCGGTACCTCTGTGCCCCATTCCCCACAAATACATGGTAGTTAACACCCCTGTATTCTGTATTTTTAAAACGCTTAACCTATATTGTTCCTAGCTGTGAGAACCAGAGGCTCCCTTGCCTTCAGAAGAATTCAGTGGGAATTCTGTTGGCTGAAGTTCTAGTATCTAGAAGTCCTAGTTCTTCTGTCACAGAAGAGGGCCACAGGATTGCTTGCGCAGCTTGAATGGACTTGGTAGAGTGGAAGGCAATTTCCCTCAGGACAGTTTCCCTAACTCTTGAGTATGCTTGCCAGGAGGCAAACCTTGCCTGTGTTGTTTCCTGGAAACTGAGGCGCCGTGACCATGGGCTGTAGTGTGCCAGAACTTAACTCAGCACTGCATCCTTACACTATGGACGTACACATTTCCCTTCTTCACACATTCAGGGAGCCGGCGTGAACTTACCCTTTATTCTATTGCACTGTGTAACATTCTATCTGTGTTGTTTTATTTTTAAAATGAAAAGCATGTTTTCTAAATATCCCTGTTTTGCTTTTAGCCTTAGAGTTGTGTACAGTTTTCCCAGAAGGTGACCAAATAGGCCCTGAGGACCCTTCCTTCGCCACTGGAAAGGACAGTACAAGGTAAACACCCAAAACAAGTACGGTTGAGTTAATGTTTTTAACGTAGCTTGGCATCATTCTGGTAAGACTTCACTGCCTCTCAGTAAACTCCGCTGAAACTCTTGTGAGGGTTTGAGGTCTGTGGACTGAAAAGGACAATCAGAGAAACTGCCCTTCAGCTACCCGCACCTTGCTACCAAGTGACTGGTAGTAACACATGGCGGGGCCTAAGCTTGCCTAGCTCTTATTTTTTGTAGAAGAGGGGAGTGAGGAGGAGACCTCGATAGTGCAACTGTGGCTCCCATTGTTCAGGTATCTTTGAGGTCTCCTCTCTCATTGTGCTGGTGACCTCCCCCCACAGATGCTTGAATCAGTGCAGCACAGACCTGTCTGCTGTTATATAAAGCCCCATTCTCAGGATGGCTGAAGGAGCAGGCGACACACAGTGGGTTATTCCCTCCATTTGTCTGATCGCTGATGGAGGTACCTGGTTGCCTCTCTGTTAATCTTTCTGATCTTGGGTTCTTTGAAGAGAGTTTTTGGGTCTGCAGATGCCTAAGCCTGTTATCTCTTCTCTTTACCCCCTCCTCCTCTCAGCCTCCCATCTGTTTCTTCTGATAAGAAATGACTCTCTTGTGCACGCTCTCTTTCTCTCTTTGCCCTAGGTAGAGCATTTGTGGGCAAGGGCTGCCTGAACTTGGATTAGCATTCGTTGGGCCTGTCTGTCAGAAGTGGCGTGGTGCAATTTCACAGGGTCTTGCTTAGTTCACCTGCGTTATTTCTGGCAATGCCTTATGCACACGCTCTCCCTGAAAACTGAGCTGTTCTGCTTTTCTGATCCTGTGTAGCCTCATGTGCTTCCCAAAGGTGCTTTGGAGCCTCAGCTGTTCTCAGCGGCTGAAGAGTTTGAGGGATGGAAGAAGGGAACTCCCCCCCTCCATTCCTGTTATTTCGAAATGGTATGAATTGACACTAAAGCCGTTGCACTCCAGAGTCCTAAGCTACTTATCAGTGAAATGTTACTCTGCCAGAGCTGCTCCTTTCCTTCTGCTACCCCTCCCCAATTTTCTTCCCAGTTGAGAGAAACACTTGTTGCCAAACGTTATTTTTTTTTTCTGCCACTGTGCATTGCATTTGAGCTGCTAAAGGTGTTCTGTGAAGTTACGCTGAATTGGCTGCTCTGTTCCAAGCACGCGTTACTGTATAAATGTTAGTTGTTGTGTCTCCTCTGGAACATGGTACTAAACAGAAGGATTCACTTGTCAGTGTCATGTTTAACTGCTGTAAAAATTTGTCATAGTTCCGATGGAAATGGTTTGCACTCTTTTAATTAATAAAAGAAACATGGAAATGGCTGTGCCTGTGCCGTTTTAAGTGACGGGAGGTTGAGCTAAAAAGCAAAGACTGTGTGGAAGAGGGTATTTTGTGCAAAACTTAGCATTTTAAAACGTTACATTGCACAGAAGTATTCAGGCAGCGCATGTCAGTACCACCAAGCTCTTCTTTCCTGTTGCATCTCTCTGTGTTGCCAAAAATCTGCTATGGAGTGTTTCCCAGAACTTTGGAGCAATTGGGGGGGGGCAGGAGAGGGGTGTAGCAGGACTCAGCTGAAGTGCAGTATTGGATCCTGGCTGAAGATGGCAGCTCCTCTGAACAGGTAGGGATGGATAGATTTGGCATTTTATGTAAATGCCTATGTGTGACCCTGTCTTCTGTTTTCCCTCCAGACCCCAAAGTCAACTCAGCATTCTTCACTGAGCTGTGTTGGGATCCCCCCCACCCCTTCCCAGCACATTTTCTCTAGATTTTTATTTTAAATACATCTGTGTACCACAATGTTTCATTAAGCCTGTTGATACCTCCCTCTTGTTTGTGACTGTTGATGATTAAAAACTAGTTAAGAGGAAACAGCATTTGCTGAACTGAGTTCGTCTGGAGTGTGTAGAAACAGGGGGCTGAGACAAAGTGTTGCCTTGCATCTGTTTGCAGCAAGTCCCTGCTCTGACCTTGGTCTTTGTGTGATTTTTCAAACCATTTTTGTTGCCCGCAACCCAGTGGAATACAGGACTCCAGCACAGAGTTCCATTTTTGATTTAGCCCAGGAGGAAGTCTGAGGGCATAACTGAAGGAGGCCAATCTTTGCTGTGACCCAGGCAGTATTTCAGTCCTGCAGTATTTAACAGTGTGTTATGTTGCAGTCTTTTTGTGGAGCCCCCCAATCTGCAAGTGTAAGAGAACAGCACTGCAGGAGTGTTACGTGCTTTTCTCTCTGTCCAACAGACAAGCAAGGCGTTGATGGGACTGGGCAACGTTGCATGATTGCTGTAAATCACCAAGAACCTTATTTGCCGTATTCAGGGGGAACAGGACCATATTCTTTTCCCAGTTCCAGGAACAAAGAATGAACTATGTTTGTTATGGATTTTCTTTTCTTTTCCTTTTTTGGTAGAATCTCAAAAAAAGGGGGGGAGTAGTATTTTTACCCAAAGTGAGAATTATGTTTGAATTTGTTACTTTGTTTCTTTAAAAAAAATTGGAAGGGGTGAGGTGTGGACACATCAGTATCCAATTCGAACTAGTTTAAAAGCTTGAATTTCTTCACCTATTTTTATGGGCAGTTCTCACATTTATCTTTGGGCTCGTTTAACAAAGTAGAGGAGGACCTGGGCATGATCTCTTCCCAAAACATTTGGTACCAGGGGCAGAAATAACAGAGAAAGGTTTCAAAATGTAAAGCGCTTCAAAATGTTACAGCGGGCTTTTTTTATCCGAAACGATCAGTATGGATGTGTGACGTGAAATAACCACATCAGGTAAGCCTTGCACAAGTAAACAAAAACATTTTGCTCCTTCTAGAGATTACTTGAATTTTTTCCCCCCAAAATACATTCAGGGATGATTTTTCTTTCACCAGCCTCCAGTTTTCTTAGGATTCTGTTTTGGTGGCCTAAAACCTTTTCGGAGGCTTTGTTACCTGAGGTAGGCCTGTAGTTTTCTCAGTGTGAGCCCACTAATATGCCACCCAGGCAATGAGATGGTCCTCCCCATACCTCCTTTTTCTCTTGTTTCCTCTTTCTCCCTTTTCAAGTAATCCTTGACAGTCCCTACCAGTCAACCTACAGGTGCCATTTTGAATTCTTGGGGCTGGAGGTTGGTTTGGAGTTATCTTTTTTCCTAAAGGTTTCTTTTGTTGGGGGGGGATTCTTGAGTTTGCTAGTGTCTTTTGCTTCTGCAGGGGGGCTCTGGTCCACAACAGGAGGCGTGGGATCCCCTCTGAGGCATGGAAATAGCCTGTGAGATGACAGCTAGCTATAGTGTGAGAGAAGTTCAAGACATAAAGTGTGGTTACTTCCTTTGAAATAAGCAGACGAGGGATTAATATTTGCTGTTTTATTAAGATATTGGTAAAAGTTGAACATAGTCCTTACCTCTTGTGAACAGCTTTAATAAATAAAATATGGCTAATACATGATTCCTACTGAACTTGTGAGCTATAGGAACAAAGTTGTCAACAGGTCCCAACACAGTTGTAAAGTCATTTTGATTAAACTGACCCACGTTTTTAGTTTTAATGACAGCATGTGTATCTTTCAACAAGAGCTCAATAATACACTTGGCATTCTCAGGAATGTGCCATTTTAATGTTTCAGTACTAAGGATGAATCTATGAATCTCTGCGGGTTCTTCCCCAAGTTAGCCTTGTTCTGATTCTTCCTACTTCTAGAAGGAGAAATGCACCAGCAGAGGAAAGTGAAACAGGTTAGCTGACGTTGTTAGTCCCAGCCTTGGGTATGACACTTGTACAATACTAGCGTGTTTTAATACTGGCGGATACAGAAGACTGGTGCTTAGTGTGATGCAGGAATGAGTTCATCCGTCATCTGGACGTAGCACTCAGTGTTGCTTGCACAACGGAAGGTGCAGAGCCTGACTGTGTCTTGTTGAAGAGTTTATGCTGCAGAAGAGAGGCACGCGGCCATGGTGTACAAGAATGCTCACAGCACTCGTTCCTCTCTCGCTACAGTTCTAGGTAGGCCGGGAGAAGGCCCGCTTGACCTAAAGCGCTCACTTTGAAGGGTGAGCTGCTTCTGCATAGTTGCTTTTCTAGCTTAGCTGAATGTTCAAGGGGGGGGAGCACTGTGCCACTATGTATGGGACAAGGGAATGCTCAATAAACACAGGGCAGCTAACAGGTAAGCAGTACTGTGATAGATGAGGCTGCACGTTCTAAATTTGAAAGGTAAGGGTAAGCGGCGGCGACGGCCACTTTCTGGTTGGGTAACAGAAGCAAGCAGGAGGAGGAAACAAGACTCTGCCAGAAGAGAAGAGGAGCATTCTCTTCTTTGGGAGCCCTCTCTTTGCCTCTCTCTTTTTTTAAAATCAGGCGATGCTTCAAACAAGAGGATTTTTCCTCTTTTACCCTGTTTTGCTTTCAAGGTGGGGAGGTGTGTGCCTCCCCTTGGCTTCTCAAGTGACAAGGACAATCGGTGGCACTTCCAAGTATGAATATCATTTCAAAAATACAATGGTTAGCATAACAGAAATGGATTAATGGCTTCCTACTTTGCCATTCCATTTATCGCCGTTCTACATCAAAGTTGGAGAGAGGAGATTATCGGAGAGGGATTAAAGGAATCCCTTTGAAACTCACAGTGAACCGACTCTGGAGCCGTCTCAGAAATGCAGCCAGAACTCTTTTTGCCCTCCTTGCCGAGCGCCTCCACTGGCGTGTTCTATGCAACTCAGGCAGCTGATGCAGACTGTGTGAACTCAAGGGATACTTCTGCTCTTTATTGGAAAGATTTGTTATGCAAATGTTAACCACTATTAAATTACACAGATTTACAAAACACTTTACAGACAACAACATTAAGTTAATAAATACAGTTAGATACCTCTTCTTTTTTTTTTCTTTTTTCTTTTTTGTACATTCTCACCAGCTAGAGGATCAAAGTACAAGATACAGAACATTAAGATATCATTAATTTAAAGGGGGGAGCTTATTGCTTACATCAGCAAGCAGCAGATAAGGGCACAGGAGTTTGAACTGAAGAGAACTACTGCCTATCACCAGTGGCGTTGAGAAAAAACACGGCATGTCACAAAGCACTGTTTTTTTGTTTCGTTTTTTTGCCAAGTGTGTAGAATTGAGCAGCATATATTGGACCAAGAACAATTACTTTTAAATATGTATTCTATCGTGGTGTGAAGATTTGCCTCACAAATGGATCCTACACACTCTTATCACTATGTAATGAATGAGAGAGGAAATGAACACTGGCTGTGTGTTAATAATGACACTTTGTATGGGACCACACGAGGAATGGATGACAAGATTCCCTCCTGGCGGAATCACAGGATGAGCAGCAGATCATCCAGGTGTCCACGCATAACTTTTTTTTTCCTCCTCCCAAAAAACCCAGGAGCGCATACTCTGAGGCCATTACCTTCCAATTACGCCTGGACTTTGGGAAGATGCTCAGACGCCTGCAGCAGTTTAGCACTTTAATATCTTTAAGACTCACGCCTTTTCAGTAGAAGGACCACTTTGGGGAGAGATGTGGTTTGTGTTGTACCTTACCTTACTGGTACGAAGCATTTTCAGGTAAGGGAGCAGAGATAGCCTGGCTCTGTGCCACAGCTTGAGAAAAGTTACTTTGTTGAACTACAACTCTCATGACTCCGCAGCAGGCTGGCCAGCAGCTAGAGCATTCTGGGTTGTGGTCCAAAGAAATTGCTTTCCCAAGCTCCACCCTAGGCGCAGACTGCTCTTACCAGCTCCTGTTTGACTTGGTATCATAGTGGGTCTGTAACACAGCACACCTAACGAGTGCAGCGGACAATATGGAAAAAGCCCTAAGGTCCCTTAATTCTCACTTCGTTCTCAACAAGAGCAAAGGTGAGACTTTTGGCTTTCCTTCCTTGCGTCCGTCCACTGTTTCCTCAAGTCACCTAAACTTGAGGCAGTCACAGCCAGCGTAACAAAACTTTGATTCAGAAGAATGTCCTAATTAGCTGTATTCCCAATCCGTCAGTAAGCTTACCAAAGTACATTGAAATAGTAGTATTGTTTCACTAGAGGGAAATCCTCTTGGAATTGTGGGATTTAATTATCTGTTTAAAACTGAATGCCTAACCTTTAGGATCATTCAAACACACACCAGTGATGCACAGGCCTCTTTGAACAGGCCAGCTATTTAATGCTAAGATTTGTTTGACGAATTAGTGTTTTACTCCTTAGAGTGAAGGACAGAGACAGGGAGGCATTCCTCACACTCACCCTTCACAGTTCTGGACTTCTGCCACAGCAGGCTGCCCTTCAGGCTTCGCCCCCTGGTTCCCACAAGGCTCTCAGTATCTCTACCAGCTGAGCTTTGTATTTTTAAGGTCTCTTGAGATGGAACCACAAAGTAGCTGAGCAAAAGACTACTCTCGCACTGTCTATAAATCCCTAAGAAAACTAAGATTCGCTCTTAGCTGGAAAGTGGAACGGATGGCCAAAGGTGTGGGCTTCAGACCTGCAGGCTCCATCAGTTCACAGGTCAGCGCATTTCTATCTCGATTAGCTTTATAGATCTTTTTGACACCTGAGATAAAAGGGATTATTGGGGGAAAGAAAGTGGGGGAAAGAAATTAAGCATCACTGTTATTAGATGCAAACAGTTCTTAACATTATTACTTTTTCAGTTTAAAAGACTAAAAGGTCACTAAGCACCCAAAAAAAAAAAAAAATCCTCCAAGTTTATTTGACTTTTCAGTGTAGTTTCAGCTTAAGCCACAGGAAATTATGTTAAAAACTACAAAAAGTGAGTATCCCTTCTTTGTTATTTTTTAGTGTCAGTACCTGCCTTGATCTCAGTCTTACCAGATAGACAGTAAGGGCCGAGGAGTCCTTAAGGCCTAGATTAAACCCCCATATGGCTTTTAATAGCATACCTGCAAAGCTTCCTGGTTTCCCCTAATAACCTCTAAGGACCCCACTCCACGCAAATCACACTGTTTATCTTCCTGCTTCCTTCCCTTCCCACCCCACCCCACCTACAAAAACTGAAAGATTTTTTTAAAACAGGCTCTTTCTGAAAATATTGCTCCACAGACTCATCTCAGACAGGTTTCACTTTTTTTTTTTTTTTTCATCTCTCTTTTAAAAATAGCACTTTCCTATCTAAGTCCGTTGAGTCAATGGCAGTTTCTAGTTCCAGTGAACAAATGAAGCTATAGCTACATACAGAACATGTACGGGAAGTAAGGGAGGGAATTAATGCGTTTGTGACATTGCTTAGTGTGACTGGCGTGCTTGCCCTTATTTTTTAATTTTATTTTTTGAGATCGAAATGCTTTTTATTCCTAGGATCTATTTACATGAGTGGAGCATTCCACGATCACGTTGTTCTGAAATGCTCCCTCTTAATTGCTTCTCATTCTGTGAATGTCTAACCTAACTACTAGGAGAAGCCAGGGGGAATACGAGGGGGAGTGTTATTTTTTACAGCTCCAGAGCAGCCACGGGTCTGGTAAACAGTGACTGTGCCTCAGCGTCAGGAGAATACTCTCACCGTGACCCTGGTGGCAACCGGAGCAGCCTTGCCACAGGCGGCTTCTTACCAGCTTATTTCTACGGCCATTCGCGCCACCAGGGGAGGACGGGGCTACTCCTTCCGTGCGGGAAAGCGGCCTGTGCTCAAAGAGCAGCATGTGGAGTTTTGGCTTGAGTCTGGCCAGCCGCTGCCAGCGCTTCGTGTCACAGAAATGGAAGTGAGAGAAAATGGAAGCGCGTCTTCCCCAGGATGTGAACCATTTCCCTTCGAGCCCAGCGGATGTCAGAGACTTGCTCACCGTGGTGCAGGCATGCAGGGTAGTGGAACCGAAACTAAGGGGGAGGACTGGAGACTGGACTGACCGTCTTCAGGAGATGCGCCGTCTGCCGCCGTCTCATTTTCTGCTGATAGGCCACGGCCCAACGTTGCTCTCTTTGGGACACCGGCATTCAACCCTTGATCGGGGGACAGGCGTTTGGCACTCTGCTGTTTGCTGGCTTCTGTTTTCCTCAGGTCTAAACAGCCTGGGTCTTCCAATATGTTGATCCTGGAGCCTGTGCTCAAAGTAGTTCTGTCTGTGAAAGAATCCACTCTCCCATCGTATCCTAGATCAGCAGGCGCTGAGACCTGGTGCTGAGGCCACGGCCTCTTGCAGTCGCCGTGGTTTTCCTTGTCATCGCCGTTGTCCTCTTGCCCGCCTTGGAAAGAGTTCTCTGTCCACTCGGACTCCTCGCTAACGTTCACAGCCGTATTCATGTCCCTGAGAAAGACCACAATGACAGTGATGTTGTCGCTGGACCCAGCATCCCGCGCCGACGCCACTAGCTTGTGCGCCACCATGCTGCTGTCACCGTTGTTTTCCTTCAGGTGGTCGGCCACCACCTTCACTGCTTCATCGGGGTTCACCGTGTCATAGAAACCGTCACAGGCTAAAATGAGGTAGTCTTCCGATCCATCCAGAACTGTGGAAGCGGAATCTGCGTCTCCACATATATATGGCTTGTGCTCAGCATCCCCTAAAGCAAATGGAGAAAGAAAGTGAAAGAAGGTTTTGTGTGCTTTCTAACCGGGGAAAACCAGTGAATTCTCTTTCCATCATTGTTTGACAGGGGGTACACAGGTTCTGCTGTTTTGATTTCAGTTCCCTTCCAGGCATTTGCTATCAAGCACTGTCTTTGCTTTGCCCCACCGCAGCCCAGCAAGTGGCCATTTTCACTGAAATTTCCCTGGAAAAACCAGAACGCTAATAAAGAAGGGGAGACAAGGAAGGGAATTTCTTTACAACTGGATTTCCTACCAATGGCTCTGGAGACAGACAGGCTCCCGTTGACTCGCCAAGCCCCAAACCAGACCACGCAGCCGCCAAGGGCCTCGATACGTTTCTTCTCGTCCTAAACCAGAAGATAACACACAAGGTGGTCAAAGTCCTTGTTGCTAAAGAACTTGGTGCTCGTCTACAGGGACACCCAGCAGTTTAATTTTGGTAGCCATTGCTGTCTGTTTCCCTTGGTAGCTTAAGCACATTAGTGACAGACCTAAGTGGCTACTACCTAATAGGACAACTAGGGTCTGTCCAGCTGAGCCAAAGTCAGAAGTGCAAAGGGAAACTGTACGGTGACCATCGTTCCCATTTTCCGTGTGTTTCTCTGCAGTTCTGCAGTCTTACCTCTCGATCAGGTTTATGAGGCTTCATCAGTTCCACCGCTTGACCTCTTCTTACCAACATCACCTGGGAGTCTCCCAGCCATGCCACGTACAGCATGTTCCCCCGGATGAAGGTCACAACGCCTGTCGTCCCACACCGCAAGCTCTGGAGGGAAAACAAGAGTACTAATCTTAACACTGAGGAAGTTGAAGAAGCTCAGTGTAGCTCAACTAATGTAGCTCAACTAAGCAGGCTGCTGGAATGAGAAGTAAAAAGCAACTAGTTCATTTTCTGTCAGCTCTTGACTTTCAAACCACTACTGGTAATAAAACAGATTCTACCAAGTTGCTTCAAACCACCAATGCATAGTTCGAAGCAATACCCTATGATTAATGCCATATTTTTATTCCATATTTATTTGATTTATACTTGTGCCTTTCTTCCAAACTGGGACCCAGAATGGTTTACAATGTTACGCCTAAATCCAAAAATGCATGTTAAAATTTCAGAACTCCATCAAGAGACAAATCTAAAATCTGAGGTTGACTCTAGGTTTTTAGAAACAGAAACAGTTCTGGTATGCCAGTTCTCAGGAGAACCTTAAAACAACGTTCGATAGGAGGCAAAAATCAAGTTCTTGCCATTTCCCAAGAGCTCAGCAGATTAGCTTCCACACTAACTCTTGTTTTCCCTCCTTTCCACCCACTGCCCCTGTTGCTGCCCCACATTACTGATGCCTGGGCACCTCTCTGGCTGCCTTCTGCACAAAGCGCTCATCTGTCACTCGGAAGGCTTTGCAGAGCGCCTCTGCGGGGTCGTGCTGGAACATTTCTTGGTGCACCAGGTTCACGTGGAGGTGAATGGAAGCATAGATGGCAGCATCTACTCCTCCGTGTCCGTCAAATACTGCAAAATAGGCCTGCTCCTCTTGATCCTGTCAAGGGAAGCGGGTGGAAATGAGACAAAGCCAGAGACAGTTTTAGAGATCTAGGGTGCATTTAAAGACAGAGGGTAGAAGCTACTTTGGGTAAAGAACTGGCTGACTGACCACCCCTCATGGAGCAGAGTCCTCCAGGACTCGTGACAGAAACAAAGGAGCTGGATAAGTAGCTCCACAGGTATGTTGTTTGGTTACATTTCTACATCTAGTTCCCATCAGCCACTTCCATCTTGGTAGTCTTATCTACAGCTCCAGCAATTAAAGATATTTTCTTTCTCTTAGGCCCTTTCCACACTTGCGTGTTCTAGTGCTATTATTCCACTTTCAACATCCTATGGGATCCTGGGGTTTGCAGTTTAGGGAGGGGCCTTTGAGGCCCCAGGATTCTGTAGGATGTTGAAAATGGAATAACAGCACTATAACAGGCAAGTGTGGAATTGGCCTTAAAAAAATCCCACCCGCCCACCCAGCTCACTTAGCTCTGTTCCTACCCAAGATGCAGCCAGTGTACCCGAGCCACTCACGGCAAGCGACACCTTCTTTCAAGGGCTCTGTACCTCAAGGTTGAAGAGCGTGTTGAAGTCCGGAATACAGACGTGTCTGTCCTCCATCTTGCGACGCATATTCTTAATGGCGTGAATGGATGTTTCATAGTAGCGGTGGGGCTTTGCCTGGAGGGGAAAGTCCTTCACCCAACTGCTGCAGATGTCATGGAGTTTGCTGAATACCGCGCGGGCCAGCTTCTCTGTCTCGACCTCTGCAAAAGGCAAGAAGAAAGTATTCTTAAAAATTAAGAAACTGAACTAAGGACTTAAACTATGTTGACTAGGTACTCATGTTTTTTTTCCCCCTATTTGAGTTGCTGTTTGAACAGACTAAGACTTAATCTGATGGAGTGATGGGGGGGCTAATGCAACCTTGCTGAGCCTCTTCGCTCATTAGAAGTCTTTGTCGCTTACAGAGACCACGTGGGTTCTTAAAGACAAGTCTAAGGTACATTTTTGTGTGATTGGTTGACTCAAGTCTAGTTACTCTACTATGAGGCCAATGGTGCTGATCGCTAACGTCTGTAATTTATTTTTTCAAATTTAATTTTCACTCACCTGCTACACAAATTTGGATGTCTAGGACTCAATAAATCTTCCTGGTCATATCTGGACATTACAGAACCTGGAATCCTTGACCCCTGAAACAAACTATCTTTATCAGGTACACAGAGAACTTGTTAGCTCTCCAGCATAGTGCCTCTCAATGCATGTACCACTGTGCTCCCTTCGATTCACATGCTAGTGCCCCCCCCACATGCCTTCCTCGTAACAGCTCATGGTATCTGTGCAAAAAGTCCTCTGAGCGACAGCATGGGGATTTACCAGCTCTTTTGGACTAGGCAGAAATGAGTTGCAACACTGAAACTCCACATTTTAGCATACAGGTTTCCTCCCAGCAGGGTTGTAGTGGGATTTCCTGAAGTGTGCAAAGCTGAAGGAAGACAGTGCCCTTCCCCTGAAGGGAAGCTTTGCAATCAAAGGCAGACCCTGCTAGAAGAGGCCCCTTTGCTGTGTGCTCTTCCTCTAAATGCAGCCCTCCTGTTGACAGTGCACAGTGTTAGCATCATCAATAATTACTGCTTTGGATAGGTTTTTTTTTTTTAAAGAACCCTCTGTGGCCTGTCCACCCCCATGCAGCTGTAAATTACTCATCAATCGTTAATGTTGAGCTGGGGCTGAATCATCTGTCATCCTCTCAATGCCATGGACCATTTCCTCGTCCCCCACCCAGCCAGGACTGGAAGTGCCCTTAATAACATCGGTTATAGTAGTAATGGATGCTGCCCATCTAGTTTTCCTTCAAAATGGTGGTGCATGAGCTGGGAAGGGTAAAGCGAATCCACAGCCCGTTTCTGTCAATGGATCGGCTGCCCTTCTGCAGTGATGAAATTGTGTGTGCCTACAAGTCAGGAGGCTATGCTGGCGGCAGCAGTGCTGCTGGTAGGTTCTCCCATGTCAGACAGGCTTTTGCTGAGAAGCCAGGCTAATTGTGCCAAACAGCTACTGGCCAGCAGTAGTAGTAGGGAGGTGTCACTGGCAACAGATCTCTCGGAGACAACGGTAGTGGCACCACAGCTAATGGTGATACTACTGTGCGGGGGGGGGCACAGTAAGCCACAAAGCCTCTAGGATGAAACAATCCAAAATGAAATGAGGTAGTGCCAGAAAAGGACACTTCCAGGTCAGATGGCACTCAGTTTGCTACTGGGGCACACCAGAGGACAACCACAAATAGCACTGCGGCTAATGAGGAAACTGGATTCAAGCTGAACAGATGTTCAGCTGCTGACGTGCTCAGAAGCAAAAGGAAAGTCCAAAGCTGCACAACACATATTATAGGAAAATGGAATGTGAGAAGCACGAAACTGGAAGCTAGACATAGTAAAAAAATGAAAGTCTAAAGACGGGGGGCATTTATAGTGAGGAGAAATGTAGCAAAAGCAGTCAAAGGCTATAACACACAAGTCTTATCAAATCATAGACGTCAGGGAGTACTGTAAACCCATCAATGTAACCACAATCCAAGTTTATCATCCAACAACGGAGGGAGAAGAAGAAGAAATCCAAAGATTCTGTGCTGGAATCCAGGAGGAAATTGATCCCACACCAAAACAAGACTTCTTAACCATAGGTGAGTGGAATGCAAAAGTAGGAAAAAGATCAGAGTCAAAGATTAGCCAGTTGTAAGTTAACTGAAAGTGTGTGAGTTCAGTGTGCTAGTTCAATCTGCCCCATTCTTTGAGGGCAAGCAGGTAATCAGTACAACCAAATATGGTGGAGTTGGTGTGTGCTGTTAGGGATCCAGATCAGCCTTTTGCCCCTTTGACTTTTGTTCTATGCGCCAGCAAAAAGGGAGACAAAGATCAGGGTTTCGAGAACAGCTGGCTCATACAATCTTTTTTTTCTTTGAAGTTATATTAATATCCCACTTTTCTCCAGTGAAGTCAAGTGGGCAGAAAAGACTGTTCTCCTTCCCATTCTCTCCTTGAAACAACTACCCTGTGAAGTAGTGTCAGGCTCAGAACACAAGCATGCAAGTCACCAGTGTGTATTGTGGCTCACTGGGGGCAAGAACCATTTCTGCATTCCCAGCCTGGAAACGTTTAAGGCAGACACTTGTTTCCAGTACAGAAGTGAGAAAGGAAAGCTAAAGCCATAGCTTGCCTTAAAAGTCACCCAGGAGGATTTTGACCCGCAGGCCACCCAGCCCCGTATCTTAGCCACTGGCCCGTGATGGCCCTCATGTTCGGCAGGGGATTCCACCACCTGTCACCAGGTCGTGGGCAATGACCCGTGTTCCCAGGCCGCTAATTGCCCCATCAGCATGTTTTGGCTCTGTGCGTTCAGCCTTTCCGAGCAGGGCAGCTTCCTCAAATATTCCATGTAGATGATTAGTCTGAAAAATGTCAACATTTCCTTGGAGACTGTCAAATATTTATGCGAGTTTAAGAGATCTCAATTTGGAACTAATGAGAGCTGCTCAGCCAGAACAATGACAAATCCGCTCCACTCACCTGCATGGGATGTGAAAGGCAGCGACGCCTACAAACAGGGAGCGAGCGTGTAGGCCAAGTCATTTCTCAGCCGCGTGCTTGAAAAACACCACACAAATCTACTTTTTAATATTTTCAGCCAAAAGCTGGGGAAGGAAGGATGACGATATATTTTTCCTGGCTGAACAACAAACAGCCTGTCAGCTCGTTCTGTGAGATGCTATATTTCATCATAATGAAGCGGGGAGGGTCTGTCAAGGGAGCTGAATCAGCAAACGCCTGAATGAAGTATAAGGCATGGCCTTGAGTGGGCAGAGGTTTTGCTGCATTTTAAGTACACACAAGTTAGACAGGGAAGTTTCTTTTTCCCTTTCTAATACTTGACTAGGGGAGGGACACTGGAGTTGCCAAAAAAGCTGCAGGTTTCCAGAAAAACTGGCCGGCGTTCTAGAAGCTGTATTCCAGAAGTGCACTGTTCCAGCTTTTATCACTCCACTCACTGGACATGCCGGCTAGGGAGAACAGATGTTCTAGTCTAGCAACATCTGGAAGGCCTCCGGACCCCACTCTGGTCAGGAGGAGAGCTTTTTGCTCCTCAGGTGATAGCAGGATCCAGTTGTGTGTACGTAATGAATAAATAGGGCACACCTCAAAATGCTCCGGGACGGGGGCCTCTAGAGGATCTCACCATCTGCCATAAAAATAAATGAACATTGACCCCAACTCTAAGATGCAAAAAATTCCCACCCACAGAATTTGCATCTGTTTTCTTCTTCAGGGCATGCTGAATGACACTTTTCCAATGTGCCAAAGCGGAAATGGCTGGGGAGAAAAAATGGAACTTTGCCCCACTGATTCTCAGATTTGCGCATCAATTCAAGACCCTCTTTTGGGAGGGATCTGAGGAGAAATTTTAGCACCCCACCCCCAATCTGAGGCAAGTTCTAAGTGGCTCAAATGCTACTTTTTGAGGATATTCGGAAGGTAGGTCCTAGGACTGGGTGACTGAGAGAGCTGGCTGCCATGACAACATCTACACAATTGATGGAGGCACTTACGTATGATCCCATCCGGACTGTCCGAATGCTTGGGCAGGTAGTGTGCGGAGAGGTCACTCTGCAGGACTTCATCTGCTGTTGCCCGGGCTAAAGCAGCTGCCAGGAGGGAAGGGCAGTTACTGGAAGAAAGAAGAGGAAGAGGAAAAGCCATTTTTTCAGCTGATAAGATGATGCAGGACAGCAACAGCTATGCTGCGTAAGTGGATCCTGAGCAATAATTTGGAAAAATGAATGCCATGAGTATAGTTCTTCCACTTTTTCTTTAGAAACCCAAATACCTGAGTCTTAAAGGAATCCTTTTTCTCTCTCAAAAGGCTCTTTTGTTCAGAATGGCACCTTCTGTTCACCTCTCCCAACAGGTGCCACCCAATGAGCTGCAGACCTGGATCTCAAGAACATTTTTTCCCTTTTACTCCACTACCAAACCAGAGAAAGTGGAGTGTGGTGGCCAAGAGACTCAAGTTGTTAGGCAAGAAGTTCCTGATTCAAAACCTCCCCAACCATGAGTCAAGCAGCCAGAAGTAACAGTTCTCCATGCACTCCTCTCAGTGATGTGGAAATAGCAATACAGACCCACCTCACAGGGCTATTGTAAGGTTTAAAGTTACAAGAGTATATATACTTTGAATGTTTGGGAAGCATTCTCTGTCCTAACCACTGAATGTGACCTGAGGCTTAATTCTGTTCTCTCAGGGGTTGCATGTACGTTGCATTTATGGTGGTTTTACCCCACGGTAATCCTCCCATTTCCTTCCAGTATCTGCCATATTACCCTCTCTGTTTAGGGTTGGTCTTGCAGTTACTGAGACGATACTCATGCTTAACAACAGGTTCAAGAGTGCACATTTTTTCAGGAAAACAGGGTTATTTTTTCAAAAAATTATAAACAGACTTGCAGCTGAAAGAAATGTCCTCTGGTAACAGCAACGTAGAAGTATTGTTCACAATGACCGGCAGTGTCTCTCCAGGGTTTTAGACGGGGGTCTCCTTGGGGCCTCAACCTGGCAAAGGGGGTTCTCCAGCCCAAACCAGTCCCTTTAGAGAGCCACTCTCCTCAGTACTGTTCAGATTATCTGTCTTACGCCAACCAGAACCCTTTTGAAACTGTAAATTTAGAGTGCCATTATGCAAGTGACTTATGCCTTACGTGCACATGCTAAATCTCCTAGCTATTTCAATTTTTAGAATTCCATGTTTATGTAAGTTACTTAAAGATAGGGTTAAAAATAAAATACCACCAATACGCACCAAATAATATCCTGTCAAGAGTAAAGTCCCAGCCTTCTAACTTAAATGCCATCCACACAAACCGTTCCTCATACTGGGTGGTTGTGCAGTCTACCCACACAGTTCCTTGGAAGCTTTAACCTGCGCACTAATGAAGCTCACCCAGCAAGAGACGTTAAGAGTCTTTGGGCTGGTTTTTCCTCACGCCCAGCGAGACCTTAGATAGCATTTAGCACACAGCAAGGCGCTGGAAATCCGTATCAGCCAGCAAAAACGAACAGGCTTGAGTAAACTCATGGAATGAAACAAATGCTTCTTCCGAGTGTTCTCACAATGCACTTTTCCAGAATTCTGTGAACAAGGACTGAACAACAGAGTAAAGACAGGATGCATCTTTTCAGTGGCAGGATGGGTTCTTCTGTTACAGTAAATTCAAGTGTGTTTCTCAGGCTTAGGACTCATCCACATTTCAGTGTTCACAGGATGTGTAGACTTCCTAGATGTGTGTCGATTCAGCTTCAGTCAGCCCACCAGGCGGTCCTGGAGGAACAACGGACCCATGGATAGCTGGGGTCTGCCTTTATCCCAACCTGCTAGCTGGCTAACCAGGACGCAGAAGAAATGAGACCTGCCCCATAACCTCTGAAGGACAGGCCTTATTTTTGTTAAGCTGCTTGGATGTCAACTATGGCTGGAATCCTGTTGGACACTAAGCTAGTCCAAAAATAATCACTAAGTCCAAAAATAATGCACTAAGTCCAAAAATAATCGCACAAGGTCCAAATAATTTGCACTAAGTCCAAAAATAATCGCACAAGGGGTTGTGCTTTCTCGGACGTTGTATAAGTGCAGCCAACCGTTTTGCAAGCGCACACACAAACAGCCCTCTCGCTTTTGACTGAATGGAATAACGTGATCCGAGCTCAAGGCTGTGGCACCAGCTGAGCAACCAGCTACACAACTGGGGGATCTCCTGTAACTACATTGGCATATATTTAAGCTATGCAAAAAGGATCCAGCAACTTGATTTATGTGAAAAGGCAAAATATAATTTTGGGTTCAAATCCCCACTCAGCCATGGAAACCCAGCGGGTGACCTTGGGCAAGTCATATTCTCTCAGCCTCAGAGGAAGACAGTGGCAGACTCCCCTGAACAAATATTGCCAAGAAAACCCCGTGACACAAAAACAAAAGGAGCACAGAGCCCCACTTAATCCAAGTAGTTTTTGAAGTTCCTCCTCTTTCTCAGAAAGAGAAAAGCCTGGCCGCTCAAGAGACCTGCCATACTAGCAAATTGGGGGGGGGCTCAGCATCCTTCCCCAGCAGTCAGGTCTGGCCCTGAAGTGTTCTGCTTCTGATTATTCAAAAGAATCACTGCAGAGTGGTATCAGAAACAACGTTACTGCCTCAGAATATATAATCCATTATGGGATCCTCCATGGATTTTGGAACACAGCTCCCAGCTTTCCTGACCAACAGATGTGCTGGGTGGGTCTGAGACGGAGTCAAAACCCAAACTAAGTTGAGTGGGACAGGTTGGGGAAGGCCAGTAAAGGGCAATGAATATCAGTTACAAGTTCAGGGCATTAAGGAGACCACCTGTCTTGGATGAGAAACAACCAAGAAAATGGTACTCAGGCAGCCGCGGCCCCCAGATACAGTTGGGACTACAACTAGTGGAATCCCTGACTGTTTGCTAGGCTGTCTTGGACTTCAAGCCCAACAATGGAAGCATATTTGTGAGCCAAGTATTATTTATTTTATTATTATTATATTTGTAGGCCACCTTTCTCCTGGAGTGGGACCCAACTACATGCCTTATGCCAGGTGAAACCATTTGCCCATCTAGTCCAGGACTGCCTCTCTGACTGACTGGTCTCCAGAGTCTCAGTGAGAAAAGAGTCCTTCCCATCGCCTGCTAGCTGGTTCAATTTCTTAAACCGGTGACGACAGGGATTATTCTGGGAACCTTCTGCATTCAAAGTGGGTGCTCCACCCCGACCTCTGACCTCAGCCGATGCAAACATCCAGCTGCTAAAGCAGTGCTACTCAAAGTGGTGGTCTGTGGACTTGTACGCTCAGCCACTGGCTGCTGGTGCCCGACAAGTTTCTAGTAAAAGAACAACTGCGCCCAATGGACACAAGTATGGTGCCAATCTCTGGCACACTGGGGGGAAAATACCAATCTCCTAGCCTGAGAAGCACTGCACATAACCACACAGATGAAAACGGCTGGTAAGCAAACTGTGTTTAACTCACAACTTGCTGACAGGTACCTGTGTGGGTTTGTTCTGAGCAACCCCCAAAGCCTACGGTCTCAAAGTGAGGGACGTATCCAGCCCAAACAGCCAGCCTATTTCTAATGCAGTGCTGCCTGCCACAAAGGCTACTCCGGATGTTCTCAGATAAATTAGATGGTTTTGAAAGTCTATCCTCGGCTAACGGAAGCATTTGGTGCAACACCCACAGCGGCAGCACTTTTCTGCAGTGCTGGGAATAATGCCACTGAACCGGGAGGCGGGGAGCTTCCATCATTTAACTTTGGAGCAAAGCAGTCTGACGCCGGGCTCACGTCACCTCATTACATTTGCTCGCGCTAATGGCTCCATGCATCAGAGAGCCAGTCGTGGAGTGGGGAAGAGATCTCTCGCTCTAACCCTCCCTTTCTCCACACTGTTCTATTTCTATTCTAAACCAGATTAAAGAAAGAAAAAAAAGCACCTACCAAGCCGTGGCATATTTAACTCTGTGCTGGTCTTAAGAGGCAGTCATTTGTACGTCCTGATGGGCAAAATGAGTCGGGGAGGGGGAGAATGCAAGAACGCTCCACGCAGCCACATCAGGATATTCTCTCTCCTAATAATACCAACAGCCTACTACCGAATTAATTGCCTTTGACATCTGTACATTGTAAATCTTCTTAGGAAGGCTTTCCAGGACTGCAGTGCTAGCAGCTAAGTGATCAGAAGGGGGCCGTCCCTCTGCTCTTGACCAGGAGCAGTTCCAGTCTCTTCCCAGAGGCTTTTGTTAAGGAACCTTAACCGGATTGCCGCCTGCTTGCCAGACCGGGCGAGACAAGAATCTGCCCGCTAGACAATGGAGGAGGTTCCAAGTGGTTCCGTGGGAAATGCGCACACGTAACACTCAGGGGCTCCAACATTACGCTGGACTTAAGAATGGTTAAATGGAAGCTGAGGTCAAACAGTGTGCTTTCATTCCTTCAGTCAGCGTGATGATGGCCACCATATGTCAGAACAGAGATGTATAATCTTCATACATGAAACTGTACTGTGTACATATGCCTTTAAATCTCCCATCGTCTTATAGGCAAGGAATTACTGAGGTACATTTCCAAAACATGATAGGCAGTGCCACTCCTATGAAAAAAAACGAATAAGCTACATCCAGAAGAGAAATAGAAAAAAATACCAGTATGGTTTGTTTTTCTTTTACAGTGGTTTAAGAGTTTTTGTTTCATTTTAGAGGGTTAACATGCTCTAGCCAGAGCCACTTTAGTTCAGTGGTAAAACCCTGAATTTTGGTCAGGCATCCTAATTCAGACACAGTCCCTTAGCCTCCATCTTCCATCTTTTAAAAGGGGAAAGCAGAGATATGAAAACAAGTATTGTATAGAGTTGTCTGGGTCTGCAAGGTTTAATTGGGCATATTAACTGACGGATTTCACTGACTTGATGCTGGAGGGTTGTTTTTATCCAGCGTGGTTTGGCTCGGAGACAGCTCGGGAGAAGAGCATCCATCCACCCTTGATAAGCAGCCTCTGGAGATTATTGGCACACCTACGGCACACCATGGGAGCCCTATTCTTGGCCAGGGGCTCACTGAAGATTTCTCCCGTCCTTGCTCTGACAGCAGCAGCGGCACCACCAGCTTCCCCTTCTTGCTAGCGCACTGGTCTGATCTAACCTGTGCTGGCTGGTAGATTTTCCACAGCAGGTGAAACCCTGGATGCTTATTTTCAGTCTGCTGGCAAAACAGCAGCACACACTTGCCTGATGGATGGAGAAACATAGGCAACTCCACACACACTGACAGGGAAAGAACAGAACGGGGAGAGGGGAGGTTAGTTTTTTAGAAGCTTGGGTAAATCCATTCAAAGTGACAATGCTGAGGCAGCAAAAATGGACGCTTGATAAAACTTGTTCCTAGGAAAGGAAAATATCCAGTAGGAAGGAAAATAAAACATATCTATGGAGCAGAATGGATTACAGTGACAGTTGCCCAGTTAAATGCCATATTAATCTGTCCCTTTAGCCGTTGCTGCAGGAAACTGATGTGCTATAAAGCCATGCGACGCTACATGACTTCTGATGAGTTTATAATGTCTACAGTGTCTGCATGGAGATGTCTCTAATTTCAAATCAATATTTACATCTTATCTTGTGGTCCAAAAATACAACTCTCAAGGGGGCTCAAGAGATATAAAACAACACAGAATGGGCATGCTATTTAACATCACCCGTCCCACCAATGCAGGGTCCAATATAGCTTCCCACTGCCATGCTAGAAGCACTGAAAATACAGAAGAAAAAAGAAAAAAAAGGGCACGCTTCGCATTGTGGGTGAAATGGCTGGGGATTTTAAGCACATCTGCTCATCCGTAAGCCTCGCTGGGCAGTGTTGGAATCTATTCTCTCTCCAAAAACTGCCTCAGCAGAGGCTGGCTACTGTTGTACTTTTCAAGACAAGTCACCGCTTGCCCTCCATCATACTTGGACATATTATGAAATTATGTGGCTCGCTGGAAAAGGTGGAGGGCAGTAGGAAAAAAGAAAGACTGTGCTACTGGAGGATTGATTTCATAAGGTCGCAACAGTTGAAGCTGAATTGATGGGAAATAAAAGAAAAAACTTGACTACAAGGCTTATCCCCAACCTCATCACTCATTTGACAGATATGGAACAAAAACCTCAAATGCCATTCAGGGTATTTTTGCTGCCACCTAAGGCCCCGCTCCCCTTCACTTGCTTTGCCCCAGAC
This sequence comes from Ctenosaura bakeri, assembly GCA_948474755.1. Taxonomy (NCBI): domain Eukaryota; kingdom Metazoa; phylum Chordata; class Lepidosauria; order Squamata; family Iguanidae; genus Ctenosaura; species Ctenosaura bakeri. Next base: position 19,191 of record CAOLHI010002660.1, on the reverse strand, counting down.
CTCAGCCTCCTGATCCCTGCAGGAGGAAGATGCTTTGGGAAGGATCTGCGGAAGTTGGGGGACAGAGATCCTCATAAAAGAGTGACAAAGCCAGAGTCTCATTCCCTCCTGAGAAAGAAGAGCCCGTTATTCCAGACATTGAAAATGCCCCTCCTGTAAGAGGAGATGGGAGCAGTACCTCCCTCAGGTGACACAGGGGGCAGGGACAAGGTAAACCAGACCCAAAGCAAATTTCCAGAATAATTTTGTGGAGGAACCGATAATTTTCATGACTGAGCCAACTGTTGTTGGTGCTTTTGTATAGTGACATTTTAATATTCATGCAGATACTTTGGCTTTTCCATTTTTAAAACTGTTTTTCCTAAACATCACTGAAGTGTTTTATGAAGGGATTATTACTAAAATGTTTACTGATTCAATTTTTTTTGTGCATTTTGTGTGCCTTGTTCCTATGGTGAGCCCCCTTGAACAAAACTTCTTTGGGGGAAAGGCAGCATATCAATTAAGTCTAATGGAATCCTCCCTGCAATTTCCAAGTGCGCTATCTGCTTCTATCCAAAAAAAAAAAGAGGGAAGGGTTGTTGTTTTTAACAGAACATAAATATAAATTAAGTACTGATCTGTCCCTTTGTTTAATTTCCCAGAGATGGGAAGAGCTGGATTTCTGATGTCCTGAATGCCAGCAGATAGGCGCTGTGCACACTGCTGACTTTTGACCTGCTCTTAGCTGGACAGAGAACCAAACATCAGCGTGAAAACAGTGCAATTCCATAGCTCCTAAAATCCTTTTAAAAAAAAACCAACAACATTTGGATGGACTGAACAGGTAACCAGTCCTTTTAAACATCTTGCGCTTTAAGAGAAACTTTTGGAGATAATGAAGATATGAAACTTGCTCACATCTTGCAGATAAAACTGTTTTCACTGACTGCAACAAAAACCGCTGATTGTGCGCATCAGAGTGTGGCAAAAATGTGTTTGTTTTGTGCCGTCAGGACCTACCCTTTGTTTGACAGAACAGTCACAGGGGCTGTGATCTGCGAAGAAAGTGGAATGACACTGCAGTTAAATGTACCGAATCAGAATGCTTTTGTACAAGAACAGTATGTGTCCTCCACCGACTGCTATCAGATTTTCATTTCAGTTTCTTTCTTCTCTTTGTGAGGTGATATAAAAGGAGTTGTAATATTCCTGGTAATCACAGGCTATGTATTACATACAAATGAAGAGGTGCCTTGGATTTATGATGTCTCAAGTTTGCAGTCCCCCCCCCCAAAACACTCAAGAAGTGCCAAAACAGGACAGAGTTGGAAACCCTCATATTTGTATACCAGGGGTGGGTTATCTTGGCTTTCTGGATGTTGTTTAGACTTCAGCTCCCAGCAGTCACACCCAGCAGGGTCAAAGATAAGAAACTGTGGGATTTGTAGTACAAAATACCCACAGGATCAAATGTTCCCCACACCTATTTTTACACAAATTTCACAACTCCTACTCCCCAGGTGCTCCTTCACATAACCTTCTTTCTCAATGTTCCCATGTTAACCGTGGCCATGGCACTTTTTCTCCCCCTCTTATCTTTGGTCACCTATACTTGCGTAAAAATTGGCTCCCCTTCTTTTCTCTCTGCAAATTGAGTATCAACTTCTATTATTTTGAAAATCAGCTCATCTCAGTATCTCTGTGGTGTGATATTTAAGGACTGTTAACAATTTTTCAGAGGGGTATGTGTAAAATATGTTGCCCAGGTCAAGGAGGAAGTAGAAGGCAGTAATTCTCACTATTGCTTGTCCAGATACTTTGGACTTCAACTATCAGAATCCTTAACCACTGGCCAGGGGGCATGGCACTTCTGGAAGACGAAGTTCCAAACAACTGGAGGGCAAAATATTAGCAACTGTTGCTGTGAAGGACAGGGAGTTTAGATTAGAAAAATATCATGTTGTGAAACAATTATTTATTACATGAAAGGTGAGCAGTTGTGACAAGGTCTGGGAGTCACTTTTGTGCCTGGGACCCTCTGGGAGCTGCATGGACTACAGAAGAAATAAAAACTCCAGAAGTGGCTAGAAGCCCACTACTTGTTCTAAAAAAAAATGGGTACTTTTCTTTTTCTAATACTAAACAGTATAAGGAGACCTTGCAACAAAGGTAAAAGGTCAATTGTTGCCTGGAGTCTTCCAGAAACTACAATTTACCATCTTTTTTGGCCAGAAGAGAGTTCATCTGGTGATTCTGGAGATGTTGAGGGGCATAAAGACATCCTGTGGGGGGCTGCCAGTGGCTCTAAGGATCCACTTGGCCTACCTCAGTATTCCATAATACTAAAAGGAAAAATCTCAGCAAGTTCTCAGAGCCTTTCAGGTAAGTCAGGGATGGGCAAGTCACAGCACTTAGCTTAACCTGGCGTGGCACTCAGACTAATTTGAAGAGCTGCCTGTCATTTCAAGACTCTGCAAGAGCAATTTGTACCTTGCCTGGCATCCTACCAGGGAGATAAGAAGGAGAGACTGAAAAGGGGTGACTTGCCCACTCTGGGTTCTGGTCCAGCCACTCTTGGCTTCTGTCTTGTCTGTGGAGCTTCCAAAAGACTGTTCCCCAAGGAACATGCCTCACAGTAGGAAAAAGGATTGCCTGCCTCTGAACGAGGTCTCGGGGGTACTCCAGTCGACAAAAGTACGCAGTACGGTTGCTACCAAGAGGAAAGAGGAGATGACTGTACAATGCTGATACGACAAAATGGATTATGGAGTAAATTAACCAGGCCAAGTGGGAATTTGCATGGGAGTCTCTCCAGTCTGATGAACCAACCACTGCACTACATTGTCTTCCAGAGATACTGTGGCAAAGGTGTAAGAAGTGTGATAAGGAGATGGTGGTTACAGTGAGAGAAGAAGAAATGGCTTTTTTTTAAAAAAAGCAGATATTGTTGTTACATATGTTGACTCCACGTGTAGCTGTTTAATTCCGTGAAATTACAGAGATGGGCAAATGTTTCTGGAGAACAATGTGCAGGATACACGTTATGTCAAGTAACTGGCAGTAACATATCTTAACAACGCCAGAGACAACATGTATACTGCTTTACACAATAACAAACCAAACCAAAAACAATCTAAAAATATATAAAGTTGTCCCTCCACATTTGCCAGTTTAACTTTCACAGATTTGGTTATTTGCAAATTTCTCCATGCCCTGCCCCCCTTCAAGTGCTTCTTTTCCAGGGACCTTTCCTCTTGGTAGCTCCTATCAGGCTGTGCCGCTCTTTAAAAACCCACCTCTGGTCCTCCTCCTCCTCCGCCAGCCACTGCCTGGCCAGCTAAGGATGGCTTGCGCTCAGATTTTTCAGCACCACAAACCCTCTCGATGTCTTGCTCAACGGAGATGGGCAAGAGGGAGGAAGCATAGGACCACCTTGCTGTCCCACCCTTTTCCCTGCTCCTATCCCTGACTTGGTTTGGACTCAGGATGCTCACTCTCACCACTGTGCCTCAGCTCCCTTCCCATAGACACACACACACTCTCCACTCACATTTTGATATTTGTGGGTTTTCCACTTTTTCGGAGTCCTGTGTCACTAACCCTGTGAAAGTGGACGGCCAACTGTAGGGAGAAGAATGCAAGAGGGGAAAGAGGGTAACTTTCATTCGTACAGCCCAACATTTTGAAAATACTGTTAACACTTCCATGTTGCTACTCCCATTTCTTTCTTTGGTTCCATACCTGCTGCAAACATTGCTTGACATCTGTCACTGGGGGTGGGGTGCGGGGGAGCCTCTTGGAGGAGACTCTAAGCAATGCTGAAATGATGCCAGGTTGTATTAGAGATGAGCAGCAGTAAATCCAAGAAGCAAACACCTGGTCCTTTTTAATTACAGGAGATCAAACAAAATAAAATGGATGGCAGCTGAGGACACAGTCTCAATTGCAGGCATTTTCACTGCAAAATAATTTCCAGACGTTTGTTCTCTGGTAGCCACACAACAGTGAGCAAATGATGCAGAGGTAAGAGCAGGCGCAGGGAGAGGAGGCAGGTTGCAGCACAGTGAGACCAAATAAGCCCCCCGTAAATTAGCAGTTTACTAACCTAGGTGCCTAGGTGCCATTTTGTGGTATGCATCGATCTGAAAATCCATCTCAATCTCCTTTGAGACCAACCCTGGATGGTCTCAGCCCTGCTAGTCTGGAAGGAAAACATGGCCACCAAAATTAAGGTGGTGGTTTCTATACACACGGAGGACTTCTTATGTACACAAGTGCATATCCATTGGTGCTTAGAAAGTTACTTTAAAGAAACAGTTATAGATTCTGAGATGGAAAAATAGTTACCATTTTTTCAAAAGTACTACTCCACTCCCAAAAGTAACTTTTAAGAGAAAATTGTGACATGATGAATGGCTGAAAACACATCCTTCTGAATATTTTTGATTCAGCAACCTGAGGTTCAGAGTAGACCTGCACTTAAATCATGCAGTATTCCTTGGCTGACCATTTAGGCAAACCATGCCCCTACAAGTTACAAAAAAAAAAAAAAGGACACTGCAAATGGAGGTGTTTTGTTGTAATCCTAATGTGATGCAGGTATGCCTTTGTTACTGGAGAAATGAACTGAGTACAGGTTAACTCCTCGTGGCAACTAGTTACTCCCCAGCTCTGGCCTTTATGAGTAAAGTGAAAAGAACAGTGAGAAACAGTCCATCCAAGGATTTTGAAAACATTGGGAATGCTCAGGTTATCCATTTGCTGGGGAATCTTGCCACAGGTAAGGTAAACACAACTATTTATAAGGCTCTGCCAAAGTCATATTGGGTCAACTGAAAAAGTCTCTCCCTGACTATCAGGTATCAGAGGAATTGGCGCTTTCAAGTTCCATTGGTAATACACTATCAGGGAAAGAATCTGATTGTGTATTCATAAGGAGCTATAAGGCACACTCTTCCCAATCTCCTTGACTGAAAGAACTTGCTGTTCACAGAAATACAGACACAGACAGAACAGATATGGCTACCATGGCTAACGCACCTTCAGGATAATATGTCCTGTAGTCCAACTTTCTAAGCCATTCATCAGAATTTGGAATTCCGTGATGTAGCAACTGACAGTAATGAATGATTTATATCAAAGGGATGTGAACCACAAACAAAGGAAGTTCTGCAGAAGCAGAGCTTTGCTCTGACAGGTACACACTGTCGGTAGTTCTCCAGGGTTGCTTCTTCCTTGTCTCTAACTGAGTTTAAAAGTAGAGCGAGAAACAGGAATTCAACATTGGAAAGAACATCAACCCCAAATCTAACCCAAAGAGGGGTGCCAACTTTTAGGATTCCAAATCGTGTGCTGTTTTTTTGTTCCAAGGAGGTAAAAATTAAAAATTACACCTACTCCTCACCATACTTGATAATATGGTGGCAGGAACCCAATCCTGATTCAACAGCATGGTGGCCTAAAACCTAAGAGAGAAGGCTGTTTGATTTTACAGGAGACAGTCTTGGGTTTGGTTAACCTGCCTTAAAGCTGAACACAGCTGGCTGCTTACGTATTCCTGCCTGTCAGGTGCCTGACAACCTTTTTTCCTCCCCCCTTCTTTCTTTTCCTTCAATCTCTTTCTTTTTCATAGTCCCTAGAAAGCAGAAAAAATGAGGTCTATCTAGCTAGGGCCAAGCACCATTCCTGATGCCTGTCGGGCTGTGTGGGGAGCCACGGGTCACAGGGTGGGCCAGTTGTGTGGCCCTGGCAGCTCTAGGGCTTTTTAGCTGAAATGAGGGCTGAGCCAAAGGACCCTCGTTCAGGATATATACCCTCCCACTTGAAAAATACTTCCATACTGGTGGGGGGAAAGAATCCTGCCCAACTTCAGAAGACAAGCAAGCAGGTTTAAGGGGCAAGACGGCCATGGAAGCACCCACTGGACTGTCCTCCCCATCACTGCGAAATGGCTGGGGCTGGGCTGTCAGGAGCCAAGGAATTGCTCCTTCGCCTTGCCGAATGGTGGGGTTGGTCTGAGAAGTGGCATCCACAGCGTTAGCGACGACAACAAAGAAGAAAGGGTGCAGGAAATGGTGAACGCTCGCCCGCCTGAAAAAACGCCCTTCCTATTTAAGAAACCAATTCCATTTTCCAGTCCCCCATCTTCTCATGATATCTTCTGTTTGATGGAGAGTGGGAGCGGGGGAGTGTTATTGATTCCTCTCCGCTTGGTTCTCAGTCAATCTGAAGGCCAGCGTGATTCAATTTCTCCCTAATGGTCCCATTAGTAAACAAAAGGAAGTGTCCCTCAGTCTGGGTTCCTATATGATAAAAAGAGGGAGGGAGCGAGGGAATTAATTTAATTTTAGATTTGAGTGAAAGCCAGCACAGAGTTTTGTTTACGTCGTGTAATGCCTTTATTTAGCATCTTCAGCCCTCCCTCCTGCCAGAATGCTGGGGAGGGAGGAGTTGCTGTTTTCAGATCTCAGTTCCAACCAACACAAAGCCGTGGAGCCTCTCATCTCATCTACTTTCTACAGTAACTTTCCTTTAGACTCACCCACATGCCCATCTCCCCCTGCTTTGGCTGTCAGTTAATTATCTTCAACACAGGTCCTGAAGCCTGACAAGTACACCCAAGTGCTGACAGGCTGATGATCCTCCCACCAAAATTTGTGGCATAACACGAGCTGGCCTTCAAACGCAAGCATCTCCGGTCTGATAGGACCCTACTGCAGGGAATGCCTTTATTTTGCCGTGTTTTCTTGCTGCAAAGTGTTTCCTTTGGTTAGCCAAGGGAAAACAACGGATAAAAGATGGAACAGCTGAGCAGAGAGCCTGGAAGATGCTCACTGCAAATAAGGAGTTATTGGCAACTCAGTCCTTTTTGCAATAACCAGAGCTCAGAGGGCATGCTGGCTGAGAGAACTTCTGGATGCTGCTGTCCAAAAAATTGGGGTTTTCTTCCCCAAGCCCTTGCATATAAATAGGGTGTAATTAAGTAACATTACGATCGTAAGACACTAAGGGGATAAATTTATTCCTTTGCACTATAAGGGAAATAGGTTTACTTTCATACTTAAAAGTAACATGTGATGTTTGTAGACTGTTCTGCATCCCAGGCCAGCAATCTCGTAGCATTCTTTTTTAAAACAACAACAAAAGGTAGCCATTTTCTTACCCTTGAGCAATGCAACATTCAAAAGTAGCTTTTAGAATCATAGAATCATAGAAAGGTAGAGTTGGAAGAGACCACACAGGCCATCCAGTCCAACCCCCTGCCATGCAGGAAGACCCTCAAAGCACTCCCGACAGATGGCCATCCAGCCTCTGCTTAAAAACCTCCAAGGAAGGAGCCTCCACTACACTCCGAGGCAGCACATTCCACTGCCGGACAGCTCCGACTGTCAGGAAGTTCTTCCTGAGGTTCAGGTGGAATCTCCCTTCCTGCAGCTTGAATCCATTGCTCCTTGTCCTGGTCTCTGGAGCAGCAGAAAACAAGCCCTCTCCTTCCTCTACGTGGCATCCCTTCAGGAATTACGTACTTTTGGGTATCTGTCCTGCAGTGTTCTTACTTTCTCAAAAGCAACAGCCATGAAGTTTTCACTGTTCTTATGCCCTGTTCCCACCAAGAAGAAAACTAAGAGACTCTTACTAGGTTCTTTATGAATTTTTCCTTAGGTGAATGTTACTTTAGGGAGAACCAGCTTGGTGTAGTAGTTTGAATGTTGGACTACAACTCTGAAGACCAGGGTTCGAGTCCCCACTCTGCCACGGAAACCCACTAGGGGACCTTGGGTGAGTCACATTCTCTCAGCCTCAGAGGAAGGCAAGGGCAAACCCCCTCGGAACAAATTTTGCCCTGTAGCAGGTTCACCTTAGAGTCGCCATAAGTCAGAAATGACCGGACGGCACACAAGACACCACCATCTCCTTTGCCCTGCTCTCCTTGCCATCTTCCCTTCCTCCTCGTTCTTCTGTTGCCTGGCTCTTTAGACGATAATCCTTCAGCCGAGATCCAGTTCACTCAACTCCAGGGTACACTTGTGACAGCTGCATAAATAATCTAAGACACGCTGAAGGGAAGAACTCTGTTTATTATGCGCAGAGATAAAGGAGCACCCATGAACTCTCCGATTACTCAAGAATATGGTACATAAATTGTATCTTCTTGATTCATTTAGATTTTTCAACTAGCTCTATCCCTGAAGGCACATTTCATCATTTACCCACCAAGAATTCATTAAAATAAAATGAACAGCTTTTTTTTTCCCCACAAGGTGCAAATTTAACCCAGCACAAGGCAACAGTGCATGAGTCAACGTGTGGAAAGACACAGAATTCAATAATAATTCCACTTATTTCAGCAGGACTACTCACCCAGAGAAAAAAAATGGTTTTCCCTTTTGTTTGTGCTGTTGCCATTTTTAGCAATGTAAAGTAGGGTATTCAAAGTTACTGACGGCAAACATTCTTGTTAAGGGTAATGTGTTAAACTCTCCTTTAGATTCACAGCGTTGGTACAAATTATGACAATTCTGCAGAGGAGACTGTTAGCTTAATGCTGCAATTAGTGCTTCCCAGAAGACATCTGCCTGTGACCTGTGGGAGCAGAAGATGTTTAGGATGACCACAAGAGACCCAACAGTGCAAAGTGCATTAAGCTCTCTCATTTAGCCATGACCTCGTTTCGGACAGTCAGCTACAACTACTATCCTACAAACAGGATGAACATGGGGCTTGATCCAGTCCTGGAGAACATCACAGGCCCTTCGTTGCTCAGGGTCTTAAAACAAAATGCAGAGTCCTAACAGTCTTATCTTTCTCACTCCGTCCTTGGTACATAATTGCTACTGGGTTGGCTCAGGACAGTTGCTTCAGTTTTTCTCAGAGTGCCAATAGCTGCCCATGTTAAGGTTTCACTTAGGCATTTGCTAAAGCTCCTCATGGAATGCAGAGTACATACGGAGTCCCCCCTGCCTCCCATCGAGGAGAGCTTCCTGTTATTTAGGGCTATTGGACTAGAGTCTCCATTAGGAAGTTCCTGAAGGGCTTCTGAATCTTGCTTGCTTATTTAAAGTTGCTGTTGTGTGCCTTCAATCCAATTCCAATTTATGGTGACCCTAAAGGACCCTATCATGGAAGTTTCTCTTCAGATTTGTTGAGAAAGAGCTTGTTCATTGCCTTCCCCTAAGGCTGAGAGTGATTTGCTCAAAGTTGTCCAGTGGGGAATCAAACCTTAGTCTCCCAGAGTCTTAGTCCGACATACTAGTTATGTGCTTCCTAATTTGCACGTACCCTTTAAGAGTTTTACAAATGTGCAAACTTCAAACATTCATAAAATCAGCCAACCAATGCAGCATCAAAATGTTAAATAATGTAATGTAATACATTATGTACTTGAGAGAAAGGAGTGAAAACAGAAGATAATAAAATAAAAAATTAAATGCCTGCCGGAAGAGGAAAGCCATAGCCAAGTCTCAAAATGTGTCTATTAAGGATGCCAGGTGGATCTCCTGGAAGGAAGGAGGCTGCCATACACTGGGATTTGCCCAAGGCCTCCCGGTGGGTTTCCATGGCTAAGCAGGGATTTGGACCTTGATCTGGAGTCCCAAGTCCAACACTTGCACCACCACACTAGATCCAACTACATGTCCATTACAGAGCAGACACAGTGAATCGATGGAATTTGTAATTGACGTACCGCTTAGCGACTGATACAATCGGTCTGTTGCAATCAGGACAACCAATTTGATATAGCCTTGGGTGCAAATCGCACCACCCTCCAGATTGTGCTGAGATGCAACTCCCAGCAGCCCTAGCCAGAACAGCCAATGGTGAGGCATGCTGGGAGGTGCAGTCCAACATAATCTGGAGGGCTGCATAATTCCACTTTATATACATGTTAAAAAGTCTTTTATAAAGGCAAAAGTTGTCTGAAATCAGGTACTTACAATATTTTCTTTTTGTTTGGCCTTTACTACATGTGGGTTTCAAGCGTTTCTACAACTTTCTAAAACTCTCCAGTTACGATAAAGAAATTTCTTGTTTCAGTAATTCTCTAAATTAATTAATTCAGTAAATTAATTCTGGAAGTCAGTCACTTTAGTTAAAAAATAAAATCCTGTTGCCCCCTTTTTGTTAGAAAAAAAATCTGACTTAATTGCCAGCATAATTGATTCTGACAAGATAATTCCTATCTCTGGCTCAAAGTAATCAGTGGGTAGGCTCCAAATGTTATGTCCTGACTTATTTTCTTCCAATGAGGATGATTTTTTAATGTGGAAAATACTCGCCAAATCTGAAAATGCTACATTTCTCTATTGTACTTTGTTGTGTGCAAGTACACAAGTATGAAGATATTTCCAATTATATTGCTGCATTAAAAGAAAACCATATGGTTTTCATACAAGGGGACTTAGATGGCTTTCTCCAATCATGTGGTTGTGTGCCTTCAAGTCGTTTCTGACTTAGGGTTGCCATATCATGGGGTTTTCTGGAGCTGTGATGCACCCAAGGTCACTCAGTGGGTTTCCACGGCTGAGTAGAAGATCAAAACCTGGCCTCCAGTCTAGCACTCAAACTACTAAACCATGCTGGATCTACCTTTCCAACCACCATCCTAACATTGTCAGGTTCTGTACACTAAGGGTTCAATTTGTGACTAGCCACAGAAGAGTTTTTGTTTTCTGGGCAAGAATTCCCACACCTTCTGCTAACACGATGGCCATCTGTCGGGAGTGCTTTGAGGGTGTTCCTGCATGGCAGGGGGTTGGACTGGATGGCCCCTGGGGTCTCTTCCAACTCTACATTTCTATGATTCTATGACATAGTGGCCATGCTGGCTGGCAGGCTCTGGGTGCTGTATCGCAAAAAGGCGACTTTTACAAACTCTCTATTAGAGCCGTACTGACTTCTCTCTTATCACAGAGAGAGACTGATGTAGTGCCTGGATTGCAACTTGGGGATTCGAGCTCGGGACATGAAAATTCATAGCATGACCTTGGGCCTGTGCCTTTCTCTCATTCTTATCTATCGTATAGGGCAGCTGATGTGAAGTTAATAGTGGGGAGGACATCTTGAGCTCATTGGAGGAAAGGGGGGATAAAAAAGGTAATTGGATAACTAACAGGTTAAATGTGACTTTCAGGACCTACACAAAAATTATGCATACGAACTGTCTTCTGTATAGACAAAGTCAATATGCACAAAGAAAGCCTTCAGTGTGCTGTGCCAACAAAGGAAAAGGGCACAGCAACTGTTGTGTCTGTGAAATACTACAGACTGACAAGGATTTGAGTATTGCAGGGATGCTTTTCCAGGGTTACAACCAGCTACACCAGGATAAATATTTCAGTTTAGGTTTCTAAGGCAAACATGGGAAACGGGAGAAGGTAGCACAAAGCTCGTGTCACAACAGACACTGCCAGTACTTAACTGAATCCTTTGTTTTCATGTGCCCCTTTTATTTGAAAAGAGTAGTATTTAAAGACCTGGGATACCCTGATAGGTAGATTTTAGAGAGTTTGCAAGGTTTGAGATTCTTGTGCCACAGGGTTAATAAATCTCCAAGCAAAAGAATGTATTGGCTGGTTGGAACCCACAAAAGCGTATTATTTCTCTAGTTACACCCACCCACATTAAAAAAAAAAAAAAACCTCGCTGTCAGTCGGGTTAGCCGTAATCTGCATTCTGATGTGATCCAGACAGCAGGCTCTACTATTAAGGAAAACGTCAGCTCCTGAATGACGAAGCACAAAATGAAGATGAAATATGAGGCTTTGTTTCTCAACGGGCTGACTGCGTCTGCCTCTCAGACCCATAGAACCATTTAGCTCGCCTGCAGCACTGCCTCTATATATAGATCTTTTGCGCACTGAGGTTGTATGGATGGATTCTGAATGAGCCAAGGATTTCAAATGAGTCTAGCGGGGAAGTGTTACACAATGTAGATGTCTTTCGCTCGGAAAGCTGCAGGAGGGATCAGCTCGCCACTTGCAAATGTGTTAAAAAACAACAGCAATGCTTCTTTAAAACAGGTGGAATCACACACCCTGGTCTAGCCTAAGACATTTGAGCATAAGGTGGGGGGGAAAAAATCAAACAGCCCCTGTTAACTAACATGGAGCACAAAACCTGTATGAATGTCACCTGGATGCACTGATCAGATACCCACTTCCAAGGCCCAAAGGCGGTGAGATGTGGGAGATTGTGACTCATGTCTTTTATATTATTAAGTTACATTTATAGCCTACATTTCTTCCAGTGAGCTCAAGATGAGGTACCCAACTCTCTTCTCACAACAACCACTACCTGGTGAGGGAGGTCAAGTTGAGAGACAGTGTGATCAGTCCAGGGTCACCTAAACAGCGAGTTTCAAGTGGAGACTTAAACCTCAGCCCCCAAAGTCCCATTCTCTCACCGGGTCTCTGTGTGTTTTGGGCTTGTTTAAATCCACAAGCACACAGATCATTAGCTGCCCCATGTCGCAACTGGGAGGGAAGTGGAGACGGTGTTGAACCCCATGTTGATCTAAACAGCAAATTCTCACAAAAACTGCCAGCTCTACAGGCAAGAAAAAACAAAACAGAGATCTGGGGACAATTCAGAAAGGGCAAAGGAGAAGAGAATGGAATACTCTCTAAGCTCTGTGTCCCTGAGGGATCCAAGCTGCCCTAATAATCAAGTTTCAAATATCATTGGCCATTTCCGCACTAGACTGTTATAGTGCTATTATTGCACTTCCAACATCCTATGGAATCCTGGGGTTTGCAGTTTAGTATCATGGTTGTTTACCTGAAACCTTTAAGTTTTTCATTTCGATTTTGGAGGCAGGCTTATGCCTGGCCTGACACTTGGCTCTTATGGCAAAATATGAAAGGAAGGGGGAAGGTGCCAGTAGCAGTTCTCCTAAGCACTAAGTGGGGCTCTGTGACATCTGAATTCGCCCTGTTTGTCGAGAGATGAATTCCTGTATGCAAACTGCTTGTTTCGGTGGTTGAGTGAACCGGACTGTGTTGTTGCGTCTTTTCTCACACAACAACCTGTCACATCTCTTGTCTTCTTTCCTAGCCCTTCCCTGCCAAAAAAACCCCCAAACCCAAATATAAATTCTGCACCACAAATCCCTGCTTGCTTCAAAACAGAGGGTGCAAGGAAGAGAAAAATCTGTGTCAAGTTATCCAGCTTACACAACTTGTCGCTAATGTTTGAACTATTATGTACCTGGATGGATAGTTTTTATTGCAGTGTAGAATAAAGCAAGCCTACTGGAATCTGAAGGTTAGGATAAGATCAAGCAATAAACATGTTCAAAGCAGGAGGCATCTTTCAGATCAGAAGAATCTGTCTAAAGCCACTGAGACAATCATGAAAGCTGAGTCATCTCCATTGATGATTTAAGCTCGAGGCTACTTCAAATGATTTAAGCTCGAAGCTACTTCAGATGCCAGCATTATATTCCACAGTCAGAAAGACTCACAGATTACTCTTATCTAACTTACAATCAATCGGGGCTAGCCCTACTGTTAGGCAGAGTGAGGCAGCTGCCTTAAGGCAAGAGGTTTTGTAAGTCACAAAAAAAGGCAGCAAATTGTTGTTATTTTACTGCCAAAGGGACGGGGGGAGCTTCTCAGATTTCCCCCCCTCATATGCTAATGTAACTTGGTTGGATTTTGGGTACTTTTGTTGCTCCATCACAGGCAGCAAAATGACCTCGCTTGCCCTGGGTCAGGTGAACAAGCAGAAGATTTTCAACATGAAAATGTCTTTTATGATTATACATAGATCCCTAGCTCTTTATAAGTCAAGACTGTCCGGGTTGTGAAATGCAAATGATGGCCCTGGCCTACAGGGAAAGAAACTGCCTGTTCTGTGAAGCCCCATCAAGTTGACCATGACTATTCAGGAAGGAAGGAGCAAAAGCAAACCACACCACAAGCACAGCTCAATGCTGGGAAAGGTCAACACAAAATCAGGACGCAGAACCTGCGCAACATGCAATGGTATTTTGTTATCTGCCACGTGAGGAACATGAGAAGAGCCTCACTGAATCAGACCAGAGGCTGATCATTCTGTTCCCACAACAACCTCAACAAGAAGCCCACAAGCAAGGCAAGAGCAGACGATTACATTCCCACTCATGCTCAGGTACTGTGGCAAAAATATTTCTAAGCTGCCAGTCATGTGCAACATATCCAGGTAATGTACAATAGTCAAATTCAACACACTGTTGTTATTGTGTGCCTTCAAGTCACTTCTGACCACCCTAACCACCCTATCATGGGGTTTTCTTGGCAGAAAATTTTCAGAGGAGGCCAGCCCTTGTCTTCCCTCTGAGGCTGAGAAAGTTGACTTGCCCAAGGGGGTTTCTATGGTTGAACAGGGATGATCTCCCAGGGTCCTATGCTCAAACCACGATACCACACTGGCTTTTTACAACACGTTACACCCAACATACCCAGACGGTATACTTCATCTTTATTAATTACTTGGAAGACAAAACAGAATGCATGCTCATTAAATTTACAGATGACAGCATACTGGGCGGTGGGAGGAACAGCAAATGCCTCAGAAGACAAGACCAGAATTCAAAAGGACCTTGATAGATTGGAACACTGGGCCAAAACTAACAAAATGAGTTTCAATCAGGACAAAGGTAAGGTATTAATTACTTCTAGGCAGGAAAAATGAGAGAGAGAAATATAGATTCTTCTTCGTGGTCTCTGTGCCTTCATACACTAGGAGCTTTTTGAAAAAGATCTAGAGGGGTCTTAGTTGACCACAAGCTAAACACGAGTTCAACAGTGTGAGGCAGTGGTCCAAAAGGCCAATATAATTCTGGGCTGAATCAACTGGAGTGTCCAGAGTGAGGGATGTAGTGATCTTGTTGGAATTTGGTGTCCAGCTGTGGGCACCACAGTTCAAGAAGGATATAGACAAGCTAGAACTTGATTAAAGAAGGGGCAACCAAGAGGATCCAAGGTCTGGAAACCATGCCTGACGAGGATCGTCTTAGGGAGCTGGGCAGGTTTACTCTGAGGAGAGTAGATGGAGAAGTGACATGAAAGCTGTCATTAAATATCAGAAGAGATGTCATGTAAAATATGGAGCAAGCATGTTTTCAGCTACTCCAAAGACTAGAACACAAACCTATTGATTCAAATTACAAGGAAAAAAGATTACACCCATATATTAGGATAACGTTCTTTAAGAGCTGTTTGAGAGAGGAATGGATGGTGCTGGACGGTGAATCCTTCATCTTTGGAAGTCTTTAAACACAGGATGGATGGGCAGAAGGGCTTTGCTTGTGTATTCCTACATAGCAGGGGCCTAGACTAGACGGCCCTTGTGGTCCCTTCCAACCCTAAGCTTCTATAATTTTCACAGAGAAGTACAACTCATCCAATGCAGCATGTACAATCTATCCAGATAGTGTTCTTAGGCAACTGATATTCAGACGTGACACTGTTAGCAACATATAGCTAGCAGCCATTGAGAGCCTGCTCACTGAAGCAACATGCAAATCACATCACCCACAAAAAAACAAGGTATGGAAACTAGGCAGAAGTGTTAGCTTATTGTGGATTACACAAAACTGAACATGTTGAAATACTGCAGGACTCTTAACCCAGGACCCAGTGCCTATTGTTTTGCATATCTCAATGTCTCCATTTGCCTACGGCTGCCTAAACATGTCTTTTTACAGTCCATTCCACGCTCAAGCTGATCAGACAAAATGCTGCATTTATTTGCTTTTAATTTCAGACATCAGAAGTCAATAAAAAGCTCCATAACAGCAAACAGCAGGGAAGAGCGCAAACTGCAAACAAAAGGCATATTATTAATTCCAGGCTTTGTTAGCAGTAAGAAGAAAAGAATTAGGAAAATTAATTGGGAAAAAAAGGCAGTATTTTCTTGCTGCTTATGAAGGATGGCATTTAAAACCAAAGAGTACGGGAGAGGAATATCCCATGTAACATAGGCAACAAATACAAAGCTACTTTTTTAAAAAAGACATTACTTGAACAAAAATAACCTTAATTCAGAGCAATCTCTCCAAATAACAGAGCCTTAAGATTTGCTGCTGCTACTAGACAAGTGATTAGTACTGTCACAAAAGACAAGCATTCAAAAATGAAGACAAAACTGGGACGTAAATATTCATCCTACGAGGACTGAGTGCAGTGATTTTATAAACTGCCTAATTAGAATGTGGAAAACAAAACATCACAGAATGAACTTATCAGGAAGAATGGGGCCACAAAAGCTTGTATTTTCACCTCCTGTCCTAAAACCAGTATGCCTCTGCTTACCACTTGCGGGAGAGCATGAGAATGCAGTCGTGGTTGTTGTCGTGTTCTGTTTATGGGCCTTCCACTGGGATACCTACTTGTGGCCACACAATACAGGACCAGACAGTTTGAAAAAAGTCTGTGCCTTCTTCATTATCAATTTTATCCCCCCCCCTCCCCAAACGCTATTGCTAGGAGTCTGTTGGCCTCTTGAGGCAGTGACTCACCCAGGATCACCGATGCCGTTTCATAACTAAGTAGACATCTGAGCCCAAGAAGCTTGTGTCCAGCCAGTCAGCATGGTGTAGGACTCCAGGAGACCAGGGTTTAGCCCTGCTTGGCCCTGTGTCACACTCCAGGCCTCAGAGGAAGCAACGGCAACCTCCTGTGAACACATCTTGCCAAGGTAACCCTGTGACAGGTTCACTTTAGGGTTGCCAAAAGCTGGAAACAACTGGAAGGCACACAACAACAACAACAACAACAGCATGGGTACAAGCTGCCACAACATGACACTGATTCTGTAATCTTTCAATGAACATGTGAAAGGGGGCAACTGCACTTCAAATTAAGTTATTTTTTAAAATACATTTCTGGATTAGTCCCTCACTATCACACCCTTGTTCTCATCTTCCTTCTCACAATTTCACTCATGCATTTCTTTATTTTGCTTGGAAGCCTGCATTAGAGAAATTAAATGTTCAAGTTTTCCCTCTGTCTGACACCATCGGTAAAATGTCAGATGCTGTTAGAAGCCAAGAATAGCCCAGAGCCCCAGGTGGGATACAGAAAATGGTTGTTCCTATCACACCGGCACTGGGCCAAGTTTTTTGAAAGCCAGCTACACACATACACATACAAGTGATGGGGAAACTTAGCACTGAGAAAGCACAAAACGGTACCCGCAATTTTGCACACGCAGGCCACTTGACAGTGAATGCTGATGTGAACTTGAGACAGCTGGAGAAGGAGAAGAAAGGCTTGGACGTAAACATCTTGCACGATTACGATTCAGTCCTTGCTCACATTCGAGTTTGCCCCCCAGTCCTCCTGATGCCAAATGCAGTTACGCCTGAATGGCATAACAGCCACAACTACATTATCTATAATGATGGTAACACAGATTCAATAGCTGTTTCTCTATTTGAAAACAAGCTCCTTCTTATTTTTTTTTAAAGCAATCTAAGTTAAATTAATGAACTACAGCAAGGTCAAATAAGAGGAAACACAGAGGTAGCAGCAGCAAATTCCTTGGGGGTTAAGGTAAATTAAAGCATGTAGCTAAGTTAAGAGTGCAAGGGGCTTGCTACAAAGCAAATAATAGGCCTACAATGAAATGTCACCCTTTGAAGCAAAGCTGCGTTGTGTTTTCTGATGTTCAATCTGTTCCTTTATTTATCAAGTTTTAGGTTACATAATCAGGCCATGCCAGATTTCTTCCAGAATGACTCATTTTCAGTGTTAGGTTTTATTAGTGCCAGAGACGGTTACAAAACCTGTTCCCCTCCAACCATAACCCAGCCACCTGCCTACCATCCCAAAAATTATTTCATAAAGGCTATGATTTCAGGCTATATCAATATTTCATTTTGGGTTTTTCAGGCGGTGGCGAGAGTTTAGCTGAAATAAGGGTGGCTTGTGCTAATGTCAGTGCTTTGCAAGCTTCAGAAGGGAAGATGGGGATACAAAATGACTGTTTGACAAATGGCACTCCTCCAAACCCCGGTTCCCCTCCCATGCCATCTACCTCCTCTGCTAAAATTTTTGGCATACTGCTTATTTTCTTGCCCAAAGGATAACTGTGACAGAGGAAGTCCGGATATTCATTTTATGGTATTAAGCACTGCATTATCAAGAGGCTCTGCAGAACTTTCTCATCAGCATTTGTGGACTTACAGCAAGATGACTCACCAGCAATTCATTACATCACAGAGAGACGTAAGCTTAATTTAGGGGACTCCAAGGAACACATTATGTATTTTCTTTCAGAACTCTGCTCTGGCAAGACTTAAACCTCCAAAGGCTTTCAACCACTGTATCATTCTAATGCATTTTTTTTTTCCTTAAAGAGCAAGCTACAGAAATCCCATTTATCTTAAGAGTCTTAGGGGACAGACATTGATTACGAACTCACGGGAAAGGTGGCTCTGTGCAAAATGAGGGATGCCATCGCTGGGTCGTTGGTTATGAAATGGCTTGTAGGAGCCATGCCAGGCACTAAGATGTACAGCAGAGGCAGCAAGATAGATCAAGGAGGGAGAGGAATTAATTCCCCCAGACTTTCAGCTAGGAAAAGAAAAATGAGAAAGGAAACGTGATGTCTGCTACAGAACAATTCCATGGCTGCAGCCTTAAGTGTACAGAAAAGAACAAAAGATTTGTTTTCCATAGAATGGCATGACTGAAAAGAAGCACTACTCACTGTTCTGATATTTTCAAGGTTTTCAAAACTATTATATCCTACCAGCTGCATTTGATTTTGGATTTCTAAAAACAAACCTAGCCATGGTGAATTGGTGAGAATGGTGGGCTGAACACAATTCAAAGGAAAATCAACTGGCAGCAGCATATCATTGTTGCAACAAGACAGGTGTACACTGGGGCAAGGAAGACTGGGCTCTCCAGATGTTTTGGCCTATAACTCCCATCAGCCTTACCCAACAGGACCCATTGTGAGGATAGATGTACTATCTAGAACATCGAGAGCGCCAGAGATTTCCCACTTATAGCTTATTCCTTTCCTAGATACTTTGGATACAAAAACACAAGGTATAAATATTTTAGATAATTCACATATTTTAAATAATTCACATATGCACCTGTCTGGCAGCAAACAGACCCACCCAACACCATGGGTGCATCTCATATCATGAAGAACAGGAAGAGGGAATGTATGGTCTTCTAGAGTTGTTGGGCTGAAACTCCCATCAGCCCT